>JAQIXR010000424.1:0-28232 GCA_034700825.1 Quadroppia sp. Gr-Ori-00064 | reverse complement strand
TCTCTCTCTCTCTCTCTCTCTCTCTCTAATCGATTTGTAAAATCAATTAAAAATAATTTATTCATTCAATTCATAATATAATATAATTTTTATTATAATTTTTGTTTAATTTGACGCCAATTCTAACACTTTTATTTCAATGGCGAAACACAATCATATGTTTCGTAACGTTTTGTGTATTGAAATCTTATCGATATTTTTTGTGACCGATTTTTCATTGAAATTAATTGACTTTTAACTTGTAATGCATTTTTGATTTCATAATAAAGAACTCATTGAATGGCTCTTCAAATACCATTTATATGCCATCCACTGATGAAATAACAGTGTTGAGCACAGGTAGATAAATGTGTTGATAACACAAAAGGCTTTTTTTCTCTAATTTAGACATAATTTGAAATATTTTGTTAAATAATAATATATTTTTTGGTCTATAAATCATAAACCAAATAAAAAAACCAAAATATTTTGTTATCTAAATATAACTCATATCAAAAACATATAATATTTTCTATTAGTTATTAATTTTGATAAAATATATGTATTTTTTTATGTATAGATTTTTTGTTGCCAAAAATCGCTTTAAGTCTAAGGGGGGAAAAGCAAATACTTTTCTTTCCTGACTTATAATTCATTTGCCCCTTAATACTAAATATCGTGAACTATTTTGTTTCGTATATCGGAATTAAATTTAATAAAAAACAAACATTAAATACATAAATATTTTGCCCAAAAAAACTGCTCAATAATTACAGAGGATTTTTTTGGTTTAAATTTATTTATTTTTCATAATTTATTTTCATGTATAAAATAGAGTAAGAAATTATGTGTTGTTTTAGTGGTAGAAAATATTTTCTCTTAAACTCAAGTCTTAATTTACAAACAAAAAACATTAGACGTTTTTCGCTCATATACTGTATATATGAGTTGAGCCCTAAAGTTAAGGTCAAGTCATATAGGAATCGCTAATTATATTGAATGCAAATATGATATTAATTCACAAAAAAAATTTTACTTCAAATATAAGTTATTGACTAAACGTTTCGTAAATAAAATACTGCTTTTTCTCTCTCAACATTACAGTCAAAACATCACAATTAATATTGACTTTTCATTACATCAATTGTTTTTTGAATGAATTTCACATTTTTTTTTTGGTAATTGTTTGCCGAAATGAGTCTGAAATATGGCTTGTATTTCATGGCCTGTATATTATGAATGGCTTTCTCTCTCTCTCAGCCCTTAAGAAATTCATTTTAGACCCTGAATTAATTCCGGATATAATTCAAGAAAAATATGAATTTATTGTTAATTTTCACGCAATTAATGCAATGGAAAGACTGGTCATTGAAGTAGTCATTGAATCCATGGATATTTTAATTGCATTTGCATTTAATTTCTCCACAAATGCTTTCATCCCCTGAATATGAGCCGTGAGAATCAAATTGTCGACTATGAGAAGCACTGGTAATCGGAGTGACTTTCTATGTGGGCACACATACTCAAATTGGTCGCATCTGTTCCTCCCTGTGCCGTACAGTTAACGCTACAGTAATAAACACTTGAATACTATGTGTATTTCGAGTATATTGTTGTCGATCGCCTGTATATAAGGGGGTTTCTGTAGCAGTATTTTGTGGTGAATTGTCTGCTCTTCACTAAGAACCTGATAATTGATACTCCCGTTCACACGTGTGGCTCACTGTATGGCACAGGGCATAGGGTTAGGCCCTTATATTTGTCACTCAATTCACATTTGACTGAACGCTTGTAAACACACATTCAATGTATAATAAGTTAATACTTTCACTCAAAAGAATTTTCTTCATTTTTGTATATGATATGCAAAAACAGTATTGGATTTCGAGATCGATTTCGACATAAAATGCAAATTATTTTCACATTAAAAATAATTCTTTAAATTCTTGGAATTTTTTGATCGCTTTTTGTTTTTGAAAAACCAAATGAATTCTTGTATGAAATTCGAGTTTCAGAGCCTCTACTGAGAAGGGTATGGGGTATGGCCAAGGGTATGGCCACACTGTGTGTCACTCGATCGAGTTAAAGGTATGTCCTCTTTTGTATCAGTTTATATCAGTCCCTAAACAACAGATTATTCTCTAATACATTAATATTTTTGTCAAACGTTTGACTTACTATTGAATGCGCTCACAAAACAACCAAAAAACCCCCTTTCCTTACCCTGATTTTTGGGGCTATCATTGTATGTAATATTGTTTAGAGAAATGGTTTACAAAACGGTTTTAGTGATTGATATTTACGAAAGACTGTAGTCTTTTGTCGAATAGTGTGACAATTGTTTACATTTATAGCCCTATTCCTAGAAAACGACAGCCCTTTTCATCCCGAGCTCCCATTTCACACATATTTGCCTCAAATCCTCATTTGAATTGTTTTGCGAAAAACGCCTTAACTTTCAATTACATGATTTATATCATATTCTTCGCTATTTCTCTATGTCTTTGGACTTTAAATCACATGAGAATATAATTGCTGCCAATTTTTAGCCTTCATTTTTATACCCCTTTTTATTATTATGAGTTAATTTTGATTTTAGTTTATTTTGAAATTTCATTTTTTGTGATGAGATTTGTGTTATAATAAATATATTTTTTTTGATTAATATTTGTCTTATTTGTGTCAATAGAAATATTTTTCAATACTTTTCAATACAATTGAAATTATATTATTTTTTTTCAAAACCAATACTTTTAAAAAATAATGAAAAAATGATTTATTTTTGTATTTCATTCAGTCATTCGTGAGATTTATTTTGAAAATGTTTTTTCTTATTATTTTTCCACAAATTTTTATGAGATATAATTATATAATTTTTTTGTCAAATGGACTCAATTTGCGTGAAATTATTTTTAAAATGAATTGAATTATATATTTTAAAAATAGATTTTAATATTTTTTCACAAAAATATAAGTTTTTAAATACTTATAAATTGATATATTTTTTTCCAAAAAAAAAATATAGTTTTGCTATAACTGGAGTCAAATAATTTACTCGTATTTTAAGAAAACTTTTAAAATAAAATAAAACAAAAAAATTAATAATTTTTCTTTACTTAAAAAATATCAAAAAATTATATTTATATTTAAAAGACTTTTTGATTTATTGTAATATTTTTTACACACATAAATAAATGGGATATAATTCGTAACAATCGTTTGAAACGTTAAGAAACTTATTATTTTGTTAGTCAAGTGTTACTGACTTTTGAATACAAGTCTCAATACTTTCAAAACATTTGTTTGAATTTTTGTGTATTTTTTTCACTCAATTATTGAAATTCTTGTGATTTTCTTCAACCAAACGAACTGACAGTCGAGTGAAGAGTGTATTCAAATGTATGACTTATAAGTGGCGACCGAAATGGTGTATTAAGAGCACCGAGATCTTATGTATACCCCCTGATGCCAGCCCTTATTATGTACGATGGCGTTCATTGTGATCGGTATGTGTGGCCCTGTGTTATAGCCCTCCAGTGCCTCATCAGTGCTCACATCAATGACAATCACTGATCAAACACTTGTTCATTTCGTATGGATTTTTGTTTCAGATTTTTTTTATTACTTCTTCATTGAGAGTGAGAGTTGTTTTTTGATCTCAAATACCCCTGAAGTTCAGGAATCCGTTTATTGACTTTCGACTCCGAAATGTTTTTGCATGAATTTATTAATGAAAAAATAGTGCATTTTTTTCTCGTTCATTACATTTCTGTATTTGAATTATAACTTAGTTTTTCATTAATGGTATTAATCGTGAGATTTATTCTAAACATTTGTCCTGTTTTTACCCCAGCCTTGAAATCCAGAACAAAACCAAAGGTTAAACACTTTTGATGTGTTTCAGCGATTTGTTTGAAACCCATTTGTATTCTATTCCCCCCTTTTTTTGCTACTCATGTCAAAAAGAATGCATGTGCATTTTCCCCCTTAGAATAAGTGATAAATACTTTTGTGAAAAATAACATAAATTAAATGCAAAAATTTATAGCATTTTTTAACTCAAAAGATTTTTGTTAAAAAAATTTATATTTGAGGCGAAAATCAATTAATTTTTCCATTTGTATAAAGTGTTGCAAAAAATTCATTGACTTTTTCACTGATTTAAAAATTTTTGTTAAATATAATCAAAAACATTATATTTCTTATAACCCATTAGGGGTTAACCGAAACAACATTTTTTCAGTCATTGTATGCCTTTGTCTCTAAAAGTATACATTATTTTATTTTATATCAGAAAAATGTGAACCAATTTCTGTTCAATAATTACAATAATTATGAAATTCACTTATAAGGGGTATTTTATAATAAATAAAATGATAACTAATATAACGGTCACGACTTCCGAATACATTAATCGATTTTTATTTATAAAATTTAATAATTTTTTAATACAATAAAAATTCAATTTAAAAAAATGTAATAACAATATAGAGTAATAGTGGGAAAAGGGGGCAAAATATGTCGTTTATAAATACATATAATTGTTTTGCATATATTTGAATGTTTAATGACTTATACGAAAACATGATTTGAATTATTTTCTATAATAAGTATTAAAATGCAATTAAACTCTTAATGAAAACTAATTGAATAACGAATTCGAGTGTAATTTCATTTCAATTATATTTTTGTTTCAGTTTTTAATTTGAAATTTTATTTTCGTTTCAAATAATATTTTTTTTGTTTTATTTTTTTCTTTCATTTAATTTTTGTAATTTTTTTTCTTCTTCTTTTGAGAACTCTTTTTATAAAATTAATTTATTCAATAATTTCGTCGATAATTGGGTCGAAAAACACATTAATATATATTTTTACACATATTTTATTTGTGTATCAAATGATTTTTGAAAAATTCTCTCTCTCTCTCTCTCTCTCTCTCTCTCTCTCTCTCTCTCTCTCTCTCTCTCTCCTCATTCTCTCTCTTCGTTCAATCATTGATTAATAATAAATATATTTTGAATTAGAGTCAGATTTTTTGGGCGTTTGCCTTAACTTGTTTAAAAAATCACAATCAAAATGTCTATCGAATGGCACAGGTATGAGATGTGATAAGGAACGGTATGAATGCATGTCTCTCTATCTCTCTCCCCATTGCCTACTCCTATGGAAGTGATTGCAAAACATATTGAGCGCAGACAAGCATTTGTTGAACCAATTCCTCAAAAGACAATCACTAATATTATATGTAAGAAATGTGTTTCAATTCGTTGTGTTTCACTGTATGTATTGAATGGCCAAAAATGGTTTACAGTATTAGTTGTTATATATTTTATCAGTTGATTTGAATATGAATTTTTCTCGTTTTTATGGTCTTTAGTCTTAGTATTTGAAACACAAATATTAATCTCGTTATCGTTTTTTGACTCAAAATCTTTGATAGAAATTGAAAGTTTGGCCCAATTTTTGAACATTTTTCGATAACGTCCAAAAATATTTAAGATATTTCTTTTCGTCTTCTTTTGGGCCAAATGTCGACAAGTGGCCCATCATATTATACACACACAATTGGCCTCATTTCTCATGTCTTTCCCTCCAGTGCCTCAAATATGATATTTCAGGTGCAAAGAAGTCTTTATCTCTTCTTTCGCTGAAGATTTATTAACACAAATATATCAGTGAATAAAAAGGCAATAATTTATATAAAATATTTTTTTGGTTTTACTCTAAAAGAGATTTCAGTAATTATTTCATGAGATATTCGACAATAATATCTGTTTTGAAGGAAACTCAATATTAGATATCATTCACAGAAAATATCATAAATAAAAACCAATAATTCATTCGCTATATTCACTGACCTGAAGGCCAGTGAGCCTTAGATATACCAGTGCTTTGGGAGTACAACTGAGGAGCTCAGGTATGAAGTCCTTGTTCTTAAGTGTTCATAAAATAATGAACAATTTTTTGCATTAATATAAAAATTATTTATATTTATATTAAATGAAGAAATTATTGAAACGTTTTGTGTTTTTTGTGTTACAACTGATATAACAATAATTATAAGATTATTATATAATTTCATGTCTCGAATGACAGTTGGATTCCATGGTCTCTATGAATAAGACTATCATTAATATAAGAAATGATTTGAATATTTGTTTCATTATATTTAATATCATATAATGTAATGAAAGTATCATTTCTTTCAGACATTCATTCATTAAAATATTTATTATAATGTTATTTGAGTTTAACATAAATTTTTTCACACTTTCTCCTTGAAACAAATTATTATAATCACCAGTGCCTGCATTGCCTGCGCTCCGAGTGTTTGTAATAATTATTTTTTTGTATTGCCATAAAAATCTAGAGCACAGGTAGTTTTGCTGTTGTGTTATCGCTCATATAGTTTGCAGTAAAGAATTTGATATTTTTTTAATTAAAAAAATTCTCTTTTATTCAAAAGAGAAACATATTTTCAATAAATAACTATTTATTTTGATTTCAAAATAATTTTTTTTAATTCATTTTAAAATATTTGATAATTTTTTTTATCGATTGAATGTTAAGCAAAAATATTTGATAAGAGAATTGAAAATAAAGTATTTTTTTATTCAATTTATATATGATTTTATTTGATAATCAATGTGTTGGAGGTCTCAGAGATTTGTCTGCTTTTTATTATAATCTTATTATTAGATTATATTTTGAATGTTTTCATTCAATTTCTATTACACAATACATACCTGTATTCACAGCACATAGACTTCAAAAATATTTATCAATCTTTAGATAAAAGAAGAAAAAACTTATTTATTTTTGTTGTGAAATACGTTTACTTTGTTATATAATAACTGTGTTTATGAATGAAATGAAATGATTGCTCATTTGAAGAGTTTTTTTGTTGTGTTGAATAAGAATTATATATATTTTTTATAATAATATTTAAATTGAAAATTATGTGTATTTTTGAGAAAATCAATTCAATCGATATTTGAGTCTTAAATTAAATTATTATATTATTAGATATTTATATAATAAAAGAGTATTTTTTGTTTGCTATTGAAATGGTCCTCAAAATGTAATTTCAATTTTCAATTTCATTTCATTTCATTCACACAATAATAATAATAGTAATAAACTATTAGATAAAAAAAATGTTGTTATTGTGAATACAAAGTAAATAACAATTTTTCTTTTGCTTCTGTAAAGAATTTTATTGAAAAAACATTTCTCAATATATAAAACATTTATAAAAATACTTTTAATTCACTTCAAAAATAATATAATAAAATGAAAAATAAATGATAAAATTCAACGTTTGATCCGTTTTTTGTATCGCATTTCAAGGTTGAGATAGTTTTGTAATTTTTATTATTATTATGTTTTTTTTGTGAGAAATTTCAGTGAATTTTTTTTCTTATACTTAATTTCTACACAAAATATAATCTTTTCGTTGAGATCGTTAGCAGAGATTATTTACAGTTATGCTCTCAGAGCGCCGGTATGTTCAATGTCTAATACATATTCAATGGGTCAGTCATATAATGGTTAGTGAATTGTGTTTTTCTCCTTATATACGGTGTAATTATTACTCGTTTTATTCTTTCGTCGATTTTGTGTTCAGTACTTCACTGTGAAAATTATTGGCTCTAAAAGTGCCCCTTTTTTCGCCTGTTTTACAAAAAAAAGGAGAAGAAAATTGGTTTTTGGCTTTGCTGGCAATGCGTGCGTCTGAGCACTGATAGGCACTGATGGTCAAAAAAAAGGTGAACAACACTCCAGTTCAGTATAACTCTACTTTCTGAAGCACTTCACCCCCTGAAGTGGTCAGAAAAACAAGATTATACTCAGGGCTATATTCGCAATCTTCTTAGAACAGGGATGTCCAGGGGCTCTGGTCTTCATTTGGGTTCAATGTATTTGAAAAAATAGTGTTTTTCAGCCCTTTTTTCCAATGAGAGCTCACTTTGAGATACATTGAAATCATAGTTATATTCAAACCATTCGTTCGTCTCATTTCGTGAGACAATGTATTCACTGCCGAACCCTATCCTTTCGCCCCAACACCACACCCCCTGATTGGACAATACTTTTTATGACTTGAGGCCCAGAGCACAGACATGAAGGCATTTTACTGCCGCCTCGCCTAACATAATGCGCTGACATAACTGTCCGGCTTCGGGAGAACAGTATGTATTTTTTGCAGTGTATATAAAGTACTGACAGAAAATCATTTGTAAATATATTCTGTGTTCAGACAAAAGGAAAGTCCGATTATAGCCATCCCATGACTAAAGGAAAGTCTGATATTATAGATTTTTATAGACTTCTGGGTAATGTTATGTCAAAAACGAAGAGAGAGAATAAAAATATGAAAAATAAAACTCAATTTTTTCTCTCGTTTTGTCTATAATTTCTTTTGTGTTTTTTTAGTCTTCAAAACGAAAAGAAAAACTTTTTTTTCTTCTTCATAGCTCTCATAGTCTGTGATATTTTGTGAGTGACTTTTGATATGAATATCGAGTACTTTTGAGGCTATAAATTGCTCTACAAATAACTCAGAGCCCTATTTATGAGCCCCAAAAAACACAGAGACCACTCGAATTGTGATCGATTGTGATGTAGTATAAGGTTTTGTTTGTGGTATTCGTCCCGAAGAAGAAGAAGAAGAAAAAAAAGTAACATTACTTTCAGGGGATTAAATGACTATTTTTATAGAGCACTCGAAAGCAAATACTTTTGTCACTCGCTATTCAACAAACGATTTCTCTCTTCTAAATCGATATCTAAAGTGAGATTAAGTCTCAACAATGAGTGCCTGTGCTCTGAATAGGGGGCCATTCCTTTTGATGTCTGTGCCTTTTAAATACCCCTTACCGTACAGTGCCTTTTCAATAGCACTTATTCATATTAGAGAAAAATATTTTACATTCTCTTTCTCACTCTTACCCCTAGAGTGACTCCAGTGGATATACCCCGAATATAATTGAAATATTTGCTACGAAACTTCCGACAACTCCCCCCTTAATACCAGTGCTCACACACACAGTAAAAAATAATAATAATTTGATTGAAAAAAATGTTTTTTAATTTTATTACATTTATCTAAGCGTTAGGAATGCAGACAATCCTTTTCGGGGAAGAGTAGATAATGTGTCAGAATTTTTCTTTATTTATTTTTTAATAAACCCTTTCCTAACCCTTTCCTCACTCGCCATTAATTTTCACTTGAGATAATATGATATTTATATTGAATAATAAATTTTAATCTCAAAAAACCACAACATATTTATCACAACAATATTTATATACATTTTTTTACTTTACTTTTGGCTATACTTTTCATACATTAAAACGTGATTTTACTATAAAAATAACATTTATTTTATTTACGAAACATTTTTTTTATAACATTTAATAACATATTTCTAAAAATACAATATTTATTGTCTGCTATAAAATGCATTTTTTTGTGATGGTATTCAATATATTTTCACTAATATATACCCCTTATTACTGTCTATATATACAGAAGTACAGAGAGTATGAAATGCTTTGCAAAACATATGAATTCGTGAATTGATTTGAAAATCAAAAAATAAATTCATTAAAACTTTTTGATTAAATTATAATATAATGGCTGTTGTGTTGATGTTCGACATCACAGGGGCATTGAGTTTGTGTTCAGACATGTATTTCCTTATAATTTTTTTGTATTATTTATGTTTATTTTTGAAGAATTTTTTTCATCCAAAAATAGCTATTATTTTGTGTGGATATCCTATTAATATACCGCACCTATCGCTCCCCATATCAATGTCTTTAAGGGGTATTTTGTGCGATTTAGTTGTCATTTGAATTGAATTCAAATTAAATAAATTGTTTATTAATTCATAAATAATTTCATAAAACAAAAATGTGTTTTCATTTTTCAAAAGTCATTGATATGTTTTAAACACTAAAAAGTTTATTACAAAAAAATAAAGGTTTTTTTCGCTCTTAATGTCCAAATATAAGGACAAAAAATAAGAGTTTATTACGAAAACAAATATACATTTCACTCAAAACATATCTTTTGCTCTGAATTATGTTTTTCTTCAACTCATTTGATATGTGTTTTGGTTTTGTTCATTAATAAGACTCTCATTGAAAATGATAACAAGAGTTAAGTATTTATATATTAAAAGCAAATTATTTATCATTTCGTTCAAAATCAATGCTTACGGCAATTAATAACACATACCCCTACACCCTTACGAGACACACTCATTTAAGGCACTCAATTCGTAAATAACTATTTTATTGATTGCTTTTAATCTTAAGTAAATTAAATCAAAAATTATTACAACGAAAAAAATGATATAATTTTTGTTTATTAAGTCTTTATTCGTAGCAAAAACTAAGCCATTAATTGGTCCCAATTTTCTACTTATTTAGTAATTCTTGATTTAGTAGTTGAAAAGGGGGTATAAATTGCTAAATATTTAAATACATTTGCATTGAATATTATAAAAGAAAATAAAAACATTTTATTTGTAAATGAGTTATAATTTTCTGTTTGAAAATTTTTTTGGGGTATATTTGCGCCCAATTAGACATTGAAATATCGGTCACAATAATATGAAAACAATTCTCTCTCCAACTTTTAATCGCAAATCATTTAATAAATTCATAAATAATTTCTTTGTTTTTTTCATTGAAAAATTGTTTCACTGTTCATACCAGTGCTTATACGGCCACAAACACCGAGGCCTTCAATGAGAGATTATATGAGCGAAAAAACGCATTCAATTTACAGATTATTTTCATTGTGTTTTAATATTGATGTGATGTATGAAAGGGTGATATTTTATATTATTAAATCATAAATTCTTATGGAGAGAGAGAAAAGGGGGTCTCCTCTCATGTATGTGATTAACTGACCGGCGATTAATATGAGAATTAAATCATAAATTTTGAGAGACATTTCACTTGTATATTGAAGTGAATGAAAATGAAAATAATTTATATAATGACTATATTTTATATTCCGATATGTATTACAACATAATTACAATAACGATATAAATATAATAACACGAAAACAAAACTATAAAATAATTTTCATATTTATCTTGAATTTTCATAAAGTTTTTCTTTGTTTTAGTTTTTTTGTTTTCAATACATTTTTCAATATATTTAAATGAGTTGTTGTTATATATTTGTTATATACATGTGTGATCAAATCTAAGTTTATGATCCAAATCAATGTTAAATCAAAGTATTTGCTCTCATTTGAGTTATTCTCAACCGATTCTGAATATTTTTTCACTATAACACCAAGGACATATTCTGTTTACTTAGTCTGAATGGAAATAAAAATATTGAGCAAGGTAAAGGAATGGTAAAGGTTTGAATAAACAGTCATATTTTCAATGAATTTTGTTTATTCAAACCTTTACCATTCCTTTACCTTGCTCAATATTTTTATTTCCATTCAGACTAAGTAAACAGAATATGTCCTTGGTGTTATAGTGAAAAAATATTCAGAATCGGTTGAGAATAACTCAAATGAGAGCAAATACTTTGATTTAACATTGATTTGGATCATAAACTTAGATTTGATCACACATGTATATTTATAATACACAACAAAAATAGACTCATATTTTGTGTATATATTATTATATAATAATAAGTCATTTTCAGCGAAAAAATCTCAAAACTCTTAGAAATTATCTTTTCTTATCATAAACTTCTTCATACCATTAGTTAAACTCTTGGCTCTGATATGAGATCAATAATAGAGCAAAAGATCTCAACTTTCATATCAACTCAGATAACATATAATGCTTTAATTGTGCTCTACTTTTAGCTCAACGGAATCGCTTCTTCAGTTCTTGTGCTATTGGTTCCCAATATTATATATATATTTCTCTCACAAAAATTGTCTTCAAAGACAACAAACAAAACGTAAGACAAACTTTCGATGCTTTTGATGACAGATATGTTTTTTGTCTTAACTTTAATTCTTTGATTACAGTTCAAAGCCATAAAATTTAATCAAAGACTGCGTTCAAAAAACTCATATTAAAGGCTGATCCAATGGGGCTGACCAAGGAGTTAGGCCAAGGGGCCACAGGGGGCTAACCCAACGTCCATAACTCATTGCATAGAATGATTGGATTTTTTTATAGACAATAATTAGACAAAAATAATGTGTCGATTCTTTTCACTATAAATAACTCTTAGCTCAGGGGCTATATTAGCGAAATTAATTGTATTGATGTATTCACCCTTCGGTCGAAGATCTTGTAATTATAATTTGTTTTTTATAATATTTTTATTTTTTTTTGAAATATAAATAAAAATAATAATAAAGTAATGGAAACGAAAATAACATTTTTTAATCAAAAAGTTTTTCAGTCAATAAAATAATTATAACTTTTTTCATCAAAATTAATTAATGTATGAAAAGATTATTTGAATTATTATTATATGAGAGGAAAAATTGTTTCAAAAAAAGTGTTATTAATTAATTATAATTATTATCGACAAAAATAAATCATCAAAATTATCAAAACCATTAACAATAGGACGAAAGGATTGATGCAAACGTTTTAACCGCAGAGAAGAAGAAAAATTCAATACTTGATTGCAATCTCTTTTGCCGTCAATTCGAGTGTCAATGAAATGAAAGTCTATTTTCAGAAATTAATGAATATATAAATTTTTGTCACTTTTTGTCAATTCGGTCACAATTTTATTTATATTTTTATTTCGTTGAAAATCAAAACCCTTTAATGAATAGAGATTTCCATTTAAAATGAATATTAGATTTTATTAACAATTTTAGCCTTTATTCAAAACATATAAAAATATTGAAAATTTCACTAAATTTTTATTAAAGAATTTTAATAATAATAATAAAATTCTCTTAACTTTTATTCGAGGCTTAACTTATTTTATAAAAAAAGTCTAAAAAATGTAATTTTAGTAAATATACGGACAATACAACTGTAGAGCACAGTTAGCATAAAAGTAGCAAAGAGTATAAGATCTTCACTATTATTATTATTATTATTATTATTATGAGTAATACTTTTGGGTCCAATTCCTGAGAACCAATACTAATGCACGAGTGGGTCATTATATGTTCAAATACGAGGTATAGAACAGACCGAATGTATTATTTTTTTTTGTTTGGTTGAGATATATTACAGACATTTCAGTGCGAAAAATGCATTTCATATTCTGTATAATACTATATATAATATTATATTCGTGTAAATTAAGCGCTAAAATGAAATATAATAAAATTAATGCCATTTTCTATAGCTTTAAAGTTGTTTTCATTCATACAATTACTGTTTATTGAGGTTTACTTCAACAAAACAAAACAAAAAAGAATATTCTGTTTCTAAAAGTGTTATGAATTGAAAAAAATTTATATAAATAAATGTCTGCTTATTATTAGCGCTTATTTTGATTAAATATATTCAAAGTTTTTTTTCTCAAAAATTATCATAAAATGAAATAATATTTCACTAATAATATTGTATTTTATTTTTATGAAAGAAAAAAATCAATTCTTTTTATATGACATGATTTATACCAATGAAAGTGATGTAGAATTCACTCAAATTAGTTGAGGTCTGGCTTTGAGACAACAATTTATAATACGATGAAATTCCAGAACAATTTCTCTGTATTTCTTTCTTTATTTGTTGGACAAAAGAATTTCTCTCTCTTTTCGTGAATAAGTGCTGAGCTTTTTAGTTGACTTTTAAGGTCCAGTGTATTATTGGATCACATTTTTTACGTATAAAACCGTATATCTGATTGACTTATTTGTTAGGACTCAGCGATGATTAGAAACACAACCATTGCTTTGATTGTTGATTGTATTCGAGTGAAGAGTTTTTATTAGCTCTGACTTTACTTAATAAGAATACAAATAATTGTGTGCCAAACACTGGCCAAAAGACCACTGGCCAGTCATGGATGGAAGGGATGTCAGGTTCTGAGACTCCCATTGAAATGTATTTCTCTCTCTCTTATATATATTTTTGTTATTCTTCACTAAAAGCTTCGTTTTTTCATATTTATGGTTCACTTGTTTCAAAAACTATAGAATAGTTTTCATCATTTTTTCCATTTATTCTTTGCTTCCGAAACACAGTTATGTCTGACATCGTTGTGAAGGTTCGGCCAAAAATGGTTAGGCATCGGAGCAGACATTTCAAGACATGAAAAGACATAACATTTTTCGCAGCAAAATATATATATATACAGTATATAATATATACTATATGAAAACCAATGAAAAGAGTAAAAGTTGTCAATAACTTAGGGAAACAATTATCTGATTCTGTAATTCAATAGAAGTGTAAATTCATTGAATCGATGTCTGAATCGATGTATGAATCGATGAATTGGATTGTAATTCTTGAGTCAAAAAAAAAGAGTTTTTTTCCTTCTCTTACAGATCAGTGATAAAGAAAATCACTGAAAAAACCCTCAAATATAATGTAGTGATTTGTTCTCTCTCTCTCTCTCTCTCTCTCTCTCTCTCTCTCTCTCTCTACTGTAAATCCGATTAAATGATTAAAAGTTAACTAAAATATTATTTCCCATTCATTTGAATTGAATGTTATTTTATAGCAAAAAATGATTTGAATTTACATTTGAATTAAAGAAATATTTTATTCATATTTTTGTTATTTTTTTTTTTTTTTGTATTATAAGTCAATTATTTTCACAACATTTTTGCAAAAGAAATCATATTTTTTTAGAAAAAGCAAAAAATAATTTTTTTTGAGACAAAATAATTTCTTTTAAGGAAATGTTTTATCGATTATATCCCATATCGACCCTTCCTTTCCAAACAAAAGGCTATGTTTTTTCTCTTTTGTCACTCATTTGAGTTTAATAGACATATATATCGATAAAAATGACTTAAATTCATATATTCTTTGTTATATTAATGGAATATTGCTATTAATTTTCACACTTTATTAACTAATACAACAATTATTCAATTTATAAATTCATAACACAATAGATATTATATTATTTATAGATTCATATATTTTGTGAATAAGTTTATTATCGATTAATTGCAAATCTTATGCAAAACTTTTGCAAACAAAAATCCATTCAAAACTTCTAACAAATATCTTATATTTTTGTGTTGAGAAAAAATAATTTAAAATTCAATAAAAACAATTTTGATTACAAATGACTATATTTTTCAAAAGAAAACTCTTTTAATGATTTTGAAACAAAATTACTAAACATTTGCGTTATTACTCAAAACACGAAAAATAAAAGTTTTTTAACCAAAAAAAACACAAAAAATTCAAAATTATTCAAAACGCTGTGATTTTCAATACATTTCAGTTTTGAAGAAAAATTCGTTTAATATTTGACACAAAATATTATTATATTTTTTAAAGAATTAGAAATAGAAGTCAATTAATAATGAGTTGTTATAACTAATGAGACGATTGCGTGAAGACTTTTCTCGTCCAGACGTATGCAAAAACACATATTCATAACACTATTGTATATGTTATTTATTGCATGATTTTAATGAATTTTCACATTTTTCAATATATTCTGAATATATTATATCTTATAATATAATAACACAAAAAAACAAATCGCTTTTAATCTGTTTAATAACACATTATGTTTTGAGGTATTAAATAAATTATGAAAACTAATCGTTTAATAAATATAATCAAAAAAATCAAAAAATTATTGAAAACTTTGAGCCGAAAAACGGTTTTTGAAAATTTTTCATATATTTAATGTTGGGCTTAAAGTGCATTCAGAGGTCAATATCCTCTCTCTTTGCATACGATTGCAATGCTATCGCATTTTTGACAATACTATCGATTCCTACGAATCGTATACAAAGCCATCAATTTATATACGAAACGCTGAAAACATTTAAAATATAATTACAATCAATATATAATTATATCATAAAATCCAATCTTATTTATGCATAAATTATAGTGCGCTAAAAAAATGTTAATTTTTCCAACTAATAAATCCCTGGTCATTTTGGGGCTCGTATTATAGTGTCCCTAATCGTCCTATTCGTCGGGTGTTGTAATTAATGTCATTTTTGATAAATATTCGTAAATTATATTTAATTCAATGACAACACAAACCGGTATTAATAGAGAAATGTATTTGCAATACATTTTTCACATCAAAAAAATGAATTATATATCATATAACAGAATATTCTGCTCAGGGATTAATCAAAGAGCACTTCACAGAATATTCTGTGGTCTCACTTCTGCTGCCCTCTCTGTGAAGAGCCAATGAGTAGAGTGTTTTCGAGAGGACACCCAAAAACAGGGATATATTAGACATTTGTATTGAAATCAATGAATGGCTTAAAATAAGATAAATGAAAATTGGATGAAATGTATTGTAAAATGACATTAAAAATTCAATATTTTTATTGTCAAAATTCATTTCAAATGCATTTATCATTAGAAAATAAGTTCTGCTTTTATTCAACATTTCTATTTCTGGTACTCTTTGTGACACTTTGAGACACAGAAAGAAATCATTTTTAAAATATCATTCATTTTTTGACTCAATTCTTGAAGAAGAAGAAGAAGAAGAAAAACACTTTTTTTTCTCCTATTCGGAAATGAAATAAAATACCAAAAAACAAAAACATTTCGACATTTGAGACCAAAAACTCACGAATAAAGTGAAACAAATAAAAACATAAGAAATAGATAAGAAATGAAATGAAATTTTTAAAGTGAAATATAATACGAGTCACACATAATATACTTTTTAGATACGATTTTCATTTGAATAGATTATACATTGGATTCAAAGAGAGAATAAAAAAGTTTTCTTTTTGTGATTGAATTTAAAGAGTATTTTCTCAATGAAAACAATTCAGTTCATCGTATTATAAGTTTTTGTTCCCTTTTATATATATATTCTTTGTCTCTCAAAAGGGAATTCAATTGTAAACGAAAAACATAAGGAAATAATGAAAAAAACTTAACATCTGCTCAAAACTCCACTACATTCTCGTCTTTGAGATTAATTTTCATTTGTTTTAAAACATATATAACTTTTATATGTGTTTCACATTTTATGAAATGAGTTTCAAATGAAAAACAATTTTTTATTTTAATCTTATATTATATTATAAGAGGAAAGGAATACAAATGTTTTGTTTGAATATGAAATCGACGATAAAATGAACATATTTTTCATTAAAATGTGTAATTCATGTAAAAGATTCTCAATATTTTTTTCCATACATTGAATACAATTTTGGTTATTGTTTGACGAAAAATGAAATATAGAGTCAAAACCTCATCAAAATTATTGTGATTTTTATAAATCAATGAATTCTGAGATTAGAGTCAAACAAGAATTTGATTAAATTATATCAAGTATTGAAATGAAATGAGTTTTTCGTAATGCAAATAAATATTTAAATTTATTTTCTTTTAGGAAAATCTTTTACATAAGGATTAAGTTTTTCATTAATCTTTTGACTATTGATAAGAAAAACTACTTTATATGAATTGTTGTGATGTTTGTTAAGGTTTATAAAAATAATTCATTAATTTTTTGAATAAAATCTGCTTAAAATAGTTATAAACCTCAGCTCAGGCCTAGATCTCGGTCTCTGTTAATCACTAACTTATTATAAATGAATCAAATATTGAAAATAATTTCTTCTCAAAAAACTTCATAAATAATTAAAATTCTTTTTTTGTATACATTTTATTCGTACAGAATATTCAAAATATAATTAAGAAAATTAACAGAATTTGTGCCAATAATTTGATTGCAAATATTAATGATCTTTAATTACATGGAAATAATTATCGTTTTTATCGCAACACAAAACAAAAACAGTAAAACAATCTCTAATATAATCAGTGATTGTTTTCAAAATAATTAGGAATTCGTAAATAATTAAAAAAATTATTCTAAAACTGAATGTCTTTTCCTCTGTTAAAAAGTAAAAGATTTAAAGCGATTTAAACTCATTTCTGAAGAGAATTAATTCCTTAAATATTTTCCTCTTTTAAACAAAATGTTTTCAAATACAATGACTTATAGAAAAAAAGACTTTGTTTTCAAGTAATCATTTGAATATATGTTTAAGAAATTAGTGAAAAATATTCATTATTTGTAAATCTTATACTTATTTACAATATTTAAGGATTAAAAACAATGTAAAGAATATTAGAGAATAATTCAAATATAAATGAGAATAAAAACAAATGGATTGAAATTTATTGTAAAGACGAGTCTCTCATTTGATGGCAAAACACAATTGGCATTAAATAGCACTAAATATAACGGCAATAAAATGTTAGTATTTGTTGACCAAAACATATACCCGAATAACAAATTTCGGTCTCATTTGTTGTTCACACGTAATGAACATTTAATTTATTTTTCACACAATTTGTTTATAAGCGCAACAAAAAGGACTGATATCTAGAAAAACAGATCTTTATTAATAAGCCATTGATATGAACGACAAACATATGAACAGAATATTTTTGTTGTCTCTTATGTTTCTATCGTGTCATTGCTTTTCATTAGTTGTCTTCTTCGGAACCGAAGATCATATCTGAAGTGAAACGAAAAAACAAAAACAAAAAACAAAACGAAAAAACAATTTCTTATATGAAATCTCATTAAATGAATGACTGCTTCAATTGGTTTCAATTGTTATGAATTAAGTTATTAATTGTTTTTCATTATTGATAAACAAAACCTAACTTTCCTCTCAAGAGATGCGGGTTTGCATTAAATTCAATTTCGCCGTTAAGATCATCGTCATCGCCCTGAGCTCTGTGGCACTGGTGTATGAGACGACAGAGTTGGCACAGCTCTACTATAAGTACCCGACTGTTGTGAACGTGAAGTTAGAGAAGGAGATGGTAATAGAGTTGCCTTCGATGACCATATGTATGACATTGCTCTTCACCAAAAGTGGCTTAAGGGACAGGTATGGGCCACGCATTCAAGAGGAACTGGATACCAGTGCCGCAGACAACGAGACGATCGATTTGAATGCGAGTAAAATATATGAGAAATATTCCGATTTGGCGCTAAAACAGATCAAAATTGAAGAGCTCTTTAATATGTCTGTCTCTGAGTCTCAATTCATATCATGTCGTCTATCCCTTCCCCTTCTGGTGCAGTCGGAGCGAGGCTTTAGCTGTCATTCGGTCTCAAAAGTGATCGAAAGTTTCAATTCTAACGGAAAGTGTTTCACATTTTTCTCACAACTCAACCAAAATCCAGTCGACCCTCAACTCTATAAAGTATCACTCGATCAGGGCTTGAAGGCAGCACAGGGAGGCATAGCCAACATTGGCATCACATTTCCATTAGAAGAGTACACTAATTACTGGGACATCGCACTGGCATCCATTGCCATCCATCCGCCTAATATGCTGCACAACAATGGAAAGGTGCATAAACTAAGGCCAGGTATGGGTCAGTAATATAAAAAATAAGGCATAAACTCATGTCTAAACTCATGTGAAAATTTCAAAACGAATAACACTTTTATTGAACTAAACTCTAATGTTTTGTTTGAATAAAAGAGAAAAAACGTAAAGATTTTCATTAAATATTATTCACTCTTAAATGAATGAGAGAAAAACCACCTGAGCTTAGATACGAGTCATCGAACACTTGGATGTAATGTAGTTTTCGTAGTGAATGTTACACTAAAATCAGTTCAATTCTATAGGTATTAATTATGACATTTACTTCTCTAAAACACTGTCAAAGTTATTACCGCCGCCCTATGAGACCATGTGTGCCATATATCAGACCAATGATCCAAACAAACCCCAATCCCGGGCCGACTGCGTCGACAAATGCATTATCTCTGTCTGGAGTGAACTATGCAACTGCACCCCAACACATATCAGGTACACTTTCATTACAAAACTTGAGCTACAGTTTTATTATAATTTTTTCGTCATTTTTTTCATTGAATTTATATTAATATATATTTTTTTATTAAATAAAATGTATTTTTGTTTTAATAAATGCTTTGTTCAGTCATTTGAATGATGCGATTGTGTGATGATATGATACGACTGTCCATCGCATCGACGGTTCAATTGATTGTAGGAATGAAATGAGATTTCATGGAAAGGATGACATTTATGATTGAAATTTGAAAATTGCATTTCATTTGTGTCTCTCATGTGTTGTTCACTTCAGTGTCCGCAGAGATGTCCACCAAATGAAGGACTACTTGTGCCGACTCGACCAGAATGTCAACAACACTCTCGTGGACCACATGAAGAATGGCTGCTACGACCAGTGTCTGCCCGATTGCATCGACGAAGAATACGACTTCGATGTCGAAGAGACATCACATCCGAGCGATCGCGACATCGTTAGAGCGCTCGCTTCGGAACGCCGTTCACTGGAGTGGCGAAGACAGCGCTTCTCATACATCAATCTGATCCGCAAGTCTTCGGGCGACGTGACATACAATCATTCGCCACAAATGCCATTCATTGAATTCATTTGCTACGTGGGCTCACTGGCCAGCCTATGGCTGGGGCTGTCGGTGCTCACCATCTATGACTATGTGACGAAAGTTGTGTTTCTCTTATATCACAATTACTATCGATTTAAGAGCAAAACAAAGACCAAAATCAGTCCCAAATTGAATAATGTATTTGTCGTCTGAGAACTCAATGTAAAAGAAAAACCAAAAAAAAAATCGTTTCACAAATTAATGCAATTTTTTCCTTTCGTTTCACATATGAAATATTCATTGATTTGATTGCATGAGAAAAATTGAATTAAAAATAATTGTATTTTAATTGTAATTTTATTAATAAAAGCAGAAATTCTTTGTGTCAGTTGTGGCGAAAAGAAGCCAAAAAGTTTGCCATTCCTTAGCCATTGGTTTCAGATTTATTATCATTGCCTTAAAGTTCATATATTTATAACTTTCACACATATAAGAAAAAACATATAAAAAACAGTTGCGAACAAAACAAAGTTTTTAACATATCTTCTCTGTATTTCTTGCCGTCTTATATTAAAAGTAATTTATTTCTAAAAGTAAAGAATATTTTTTATATTATAGTTAAGTGAAAGTGTTTGCAATGAAAGTGTTTGCAACGATTAGAGTCTCAATAAAAGTCTTCAAATGCTTTTTGAAAAGATTTATTGCTCTAACGATATGTTTTTGTTCGACAATTAATGGCTGCAAAAGAGAAATAATTCATGAAAATGAATGTTTGATATAAATGATTGCCAATAGGTTTTGATGTTTTATAAGAGATTATTATCGCTTATAATAAGTATTGAACGGAAATTGTATTAAAAATACTGAAAACAATTTATTGCAAATCTTTAATTCCGAACACATTATACTATATATGAATATACAAAGAATTGATTAATTATTTCGCAAAAAAATATCATAAAAAATACTTTTCATTTATTTTCAGACAATAATGTTATTAATAATTCAAATAAAAATATTTTCTTTTTTTATAGTTAAAACAAATAATAAAAAAGTTGTCTTTTTTTATAAAGAATTTCCAAAACTTTTTTCCAAAACTTTAGTTTCGTTTGAATTGACTTCGGTTTGACTTTTAGTTTATATATGAGTTAATCAATAAAAATATTTTTTGGAGTAAAAAAAATTCTAATTTAATTACGAATGAAAATTCAATGGACTTTTCGTCGCAGACTTTGATTTGTGTTCAAAGACTACATAAATGAGAGAATATATTCTGGAAATTGAATAACATTAGAGAATATTCTGCAAGAGTTATACTAAAAAGAGTGTACTTTTCAGTGAACCGTTTGTTCGTTTCAATCGATTTTTTCTCTATTTTTCAAACACACAAATATATTATATATATTTTTATTGAGATTCTCGACGTTTAGAATATATTCCTATAATAAAAATTTTGTGCATTTTTTCAATTTCTTTCAATACATTTCAATTCATTTCAGTCTTTTATCTTTTATGTCAATTCTCTGTCCATAGAAAATGATATTCAATAGAGAGAGAAGAAAAACGTCTTTAAAAAACTTCAATTGAGATAATGTTTTGGACACAAAAAATAAATAAAATCTTGATTTAATCCGATTAACAAAAAATATTTTTTATTCTTCGCTAATATTTATCAAAATAATCGCTAATTTAAATAATGTGTTGGCGTTTGATATAAGATATCATGTTTACAATAAAGCCTTAGTTTTATATCAATTTCTAAAATACGGCTTTTTATACATAATCGACAATTTGAGCGCATCTGGAGTTTTGGTCTGACATTTGTCGTCCACATTAGTTAACCATTCATTTTTCGGGTATAAAATCATAAAATACCGGGTCTTCTCACAGGCGTATCAAATGATAGGCATATATTGAATATCAAAATATTATAGAAATCTCTCGTTATTTAAAGTGCTTTCATGTGAGGTATGACAAGAATTGTGTCATTTTATTCAGTACTTTATGTATGTATTGAATGACAATTGATTCTAATATAACAACCCTTTCTATGCAAATATATCAACGATCACTACATATGATCGGGGTCTAAATAAATGGATTGTAATTTGAGTCAAAGTCTTATTAATTGTTAACTTTTTTTTATAATAAAAAAAGCATTTTTTTGTTTTGTATTTAATATTTGTTTTACTAATATTTCAAAGAGTAATAACTTTTACAAATATTTGATTCATTTGTTTATAAAGTAATTAAAATGTCAATTAATTTAGACATTCTTTTATCGTTGAATTGAAGACAAACTTTTAAAGTGTGAGACAATAAGAATACAAACATTGAATGCAATGAAAAGTGAAAGAATATTATAAGACTTGGTGTAAATGATAACCAATTCTCTAATAGTTATAATAATTTCTAGACATAAATGAATACATTTTTGTCTGTAATTTAAGAATTTATTCAAAAATATATGTTTTTTGCTTAAAGTTTGAAAACCAATGTTTCAGACAATAGACAGACAAAAAAAGTGAACATTAATTCAATTATTTGATTCACAGTAAAATTTATTTCAGACATTCATTTGGATCTAAACGAAAATAATCTAAAACTCAAACAAATTATTCAAATATAAAGAATATAAATATTTTTTGCAGAACTTTTGATAAGATTTTTATGAAAATTCAAAATCAAAATCTGAAGACATTTTTCCCTTTGTCTATAATATTGAATATTATTTATTTATTTTATTTTTTTGATATGACTGCACAAACTGTAGTTATTTGTTCCGGATCTATATGTTTTTGAGATAAGAAAATAGATTATTTCAATGAAATGTCAAGAAAAAAGATTTATAAACTAATTGTTCAACAATTTTATCAAAAATAAGTAAAGTTTGTGTCGTTTTGTAATAAAATGTTTTTCACAAATCAATGAATAATTAAATCAATTCAACAAAAATTATGAGAAAATCAAAACATTTAATTCACTTTTATATAGCAAAAAAATTGATATTGAATTTAAGAATTATTTCGAAGAATTTATATCAAGAATAAGACTTGTGATTGAATTTAATGATAAACTAATTCTTGTTGTAAAATGTCTTTTAAATATAAAGACATTTTCGACAAAAATCGGTTACCATAAGAACAAAACGGGTGATAAGAATTGGTCGATAGAAAGAGAGAGAGAGAAAAAACATTTATTTTTATCGTTTGATCGCATAAATTGTTCAAAAGAAATCGGTTCCCAAAATCTCTGGCACAACGAGAAAGAGAGAAAAACATATCTTCAGAGCTTTAAAAATATGATTGAGTCCTAAATCTGTATAAAGTCTATGAAAAAGAAAATAATAGCAAAAGATTTGTGTTTAAAAAATGAGTGACGAAAATGTAATGCCTTTTTATGTGCGAAAGGAAAGTATTGTTTAAAAAAGGAAAGTATTGTTTAATAATATAGATATCTATTTATAGAAAAGTGTGTCACAAAACAAGTTCAAAAAACACAGCCAAATATGACTCTCATTTTTTCCCCTTTGATTGCAAAACATTTATTATATTTTCGCCTCTCATGTGAAGTCTCTCTGCAAGAGATAGTCGTATTGAGAGCACCAGAAGAATAGAGAGAAGAAGTTTGTTATTGGAAGATATTATGGGAAGAAGTATTTATAAGTGATTTTCGTCAATGCTTAGACCAGAGGGAAAGTCGGCTTTTGTTTTATGCAATCGATAAATATATTGACAAAAGTGTAGATCAAAGACAGACAACGGTTTGAATTGAATAACATTTGGTTTTTGCCTTTAAATTAATAATAACAGTAAACGAGAGTCGAGTCAATCAATACTTATATCTCTATTCATACCATTAATTCTTACATCTCTTGTCCACTAAATTCTTCTTCCATTCATAAGTATATTATTAAATAATTTCATTAAATGAGAATTTGATTGAAATTCTGTTTTCGTTGTTTTCTGTCGCAAAACATTTGATGACTTGAAATGTGTTTTGCAATTAATATTAATATTTATTGTTTGTCTCATTTAATAATAATATGTTTTTTCTATAATAAAAGCCAAACCACTGTTTTTGACAACTATTTTCATTATTATATTTCAGTACAATTTGATGAAAAAAGACAACAAAAATATGCTATAAATAATTGAAATGATAAAAATTGTGTCCAATTCTTGACAAACAATTCATTTGTTGTTTTGACTTTACATTTGACGAATCGTTTGTTACGCTTAACGTTGTTTTAAACTAATTTTTGTATGACTTTTATTATTATTATTCAATTCTGTGATGTTTTTGCTATACGTTTGTGAAACCAAAATATCAAACGTTGACAACAAATGTAGAGAAAGAAAAAAATATTCAATTAATTTATATGTGATTATTATTGAACTTTTTTTGTTGTTTCACTCAATTCATGGTATATTACGTGACATAAAAGTCTAATATTATATTATAAAAATGATATGTTTTTTTCAGTCTATTCTTGTGTTCAAATAAAAACTGAATGTTTTTTCATATATTATTTATATTAATATATATTTAGTTTTATGTCTAATATTTATAGATTGATTGTAAGACAATTCCTGTCTTCTGGTCTCTGTCTTCTGTCAACACATCCAATAAATAAATTTCTTTATGAAAATAGTAATGCTGTGATCGCACCGGTAGTACATACATAATAAATAGCACCCGTAGTATAAGAGATGCAAACGTCGTGAGCGATTTGTTGTCGAGAAAGTGAAAAATCATTATTGAATTGTCTCTGATTTTTCCTAAAGATATTCTTCAACAAAATCGCTGTTAATCTCTATTACAAATAAATCTTAAGTCAAAAACTTTTATTTTTAGAGACATTTTGTTTATACGTTTTCAACATAAATATTAATTTCACAAAACTTTTGAGGAAGTCATGAATTTTCAGACGAATATTACATATGATATAATATAAGCAAATATTATATATTTTTATCCAATCGATAGATAATAGAAAAAAAAGTAATTATAATATATTTTTTTCAGAGAAATGATTTTTTTCCTTAAAATCAAACATATATTTTTGACTCACATTTTCTTCGGGAAAATATTACTGAAATATCAGTTGAAAAATTCGATTAAAATAAACTTAAAGCAGAAATATATATATATTTTTTCAATCATTGGTCGCATATTCGATGAAAAGCCTTTCGTTTTTCTTCACAATTCAATAAACATTTTTTTCTTCTTACATATCATTCATTCAA
Organism: Quadroppia sp. Gr-Ori-00064; assembly: GCA_034700825.1. Lineage (NCBI taxonomy): Eukaryota > Metazoa > Arthropoda > Arachnida > Sarcoptiformes > Quadroppiidae > Quadroppia > Quadroppia sp. Gr-Ori-00064. The sequence continues at coordinate 2,495 of JAQIXR010000424.1, read as the reverse complement.
TAACTCTAATGTCATTTCTTTGCAATCAAATGAAAATATCAAAAGTTTTTTCTATAATAAAAAAAAGAGAGAAAAAGTCTCAAATATTTTCTTCAATACTTTATTCATGGGATTAATCAAAATTCATTCAATATTTTTTTAAAAAAAGAAAAATATTTATTTCGTTGTTATGACAGAGAATGTGAAGCCGAAAATATATGATAGAATTGACTATTATTTTTGTGTGTTTTTCAATCACAACTTGAATTTCTGTCATTCCCTTCGCACCAACAGATTAACGGATTCTCTAAAATAAATATTGTTTTTAACAAAAATTTTTGACGAAATAGAAGTATATTTTGAAAATTAAATATAGGTTTGGTTTTTACAAATATATTTTTTAGACAAAAACCTCATTTTCATTATTGTATTCATTATTGCATTCATTATTTGTTATAATTATTTTTCGGTTAAAAGTAGGTTTTTATTCATAAATATTCATTATAAAGTGCTTTCAATTTTACCCCTTATAATGATTTATGAATTGAGTAAAAATTTATTTTACAAAACATTTATGAATATAACTATAAATAGTGAAACGTCTGTAACCTCTCGTCTCTCAAAATAAGACATCAATTCATCGAGAATTTTGTCGACATTTTCTGTTGATTTGTTTGACTATTTATATACAAAAAGTTGTCACAAAAGTGACAAAAATCGAGAAATATTTGACTGCAGTTAACAGGAGATGAATAAAAAGAAATATGAATTTGATATTAAATGAAAAATGAATGCAATTTTATTGTTATAATACTCTCTCTAAAGTTAAACGAAGATTAATATCAAAGAAATAACTATTTTTTTTTGCACATAATATATCTGTTGTAGTGTTTGGCGAATGTCTGCCACTCTATGATCAATAAGTGGTCCAATAATGAGATTCTTCGGCAGTCGTTATTGAGTGAAGAAATATCAAATAAATATATTATAATTGCTTTCATTGCTTTCAAAACATTTCGCTTTTCATTGAATAATTCATATCAAATGAAAGGAGTTTTTGTTCATCAAAAACGAAAAGTTATTTTCATTTCAATAAAATTAAAATAAACTTTCATTTCAATTGAAACACAAAAAGCAATATTTGTATAAAAATTGTGTTCATTTCATGCGATTAATATTGAGTTATATATTGTGTAATAAAAGGTAAATATAATAAAAATATTATATATTAATAATAAATATAGCGTTCAATGAATTTCAACACAAAATCAGTGATAAGTTTTTCATTGAAATAAGTTATGAGTAGAAAATGTAGTGGCGTTTAGTCGACGACTTCCTGCGAAGCAAATACACTGTAAACACTGAAAGCACACCTCGTAATGAATGTCGAAGAATACATGTGTAGATTAGATGAAAATAGTTTTACCAAACAGTCGAATACATACCGTTCCCCACATTAGTTACGAGACATACAGTCACATATATGTGGGGCGCAAACATTGCACTCTTCGCTCACAAACCCAAACGATTTGAATGCCTTAACACTCGCCTAAAGAGATCAAACAATCAGTACTTGTGTTGTCAGTGGAACAGTTCGGTGCATAAACATCCAGGCGCTGCCAAACGAATCAACACTTCATTTTTTGCCCACTCCTATTGGGCTCACAGTGAAAGTCAAACGCGAGAGAGAAGAAAAAAAAAGTTTTTTTTCTGTCTCTCTTTTTCGTACCGAAAGACTATAAACGCAAATCAACTTCAATGAACACGAACTGAGTGATTGTTGTTGAGCAGACCTGACGGTGCGATTGCATGTTATGATCGCATCGCCCGAACAAAACACGCCAATAGTTTTTTTACCACAAATTTTTTCTTTGGCTCAAAATAAGTATTGATTTATTAATAAAAAACAAAAAAAAAACGAAATCTCTTTTCATCGCAAATGATATTTGGATTCAAAGCCATTGAAAACGATTGACTTAATGAAAAAAGTGTCTATAATTTGATTGTTTTTTATTCTTGTAATCGATTTCAAGATTTGATTTTTATGAACAAAAATCAGTTTGTGTTACAAAACAACTGTGCGCTGAGAGTGGAATAGAGTGAGACAGCACTTCCAGTGCTTTTCTTCTCCTAAGGATGTCTTTAATGAATAATAAATTCTTCATTTCGTTTGCCATATTGTTATCGATGGACACAATTGTCTCAAATGACCTCAAATTGGATCAGATCGTCAATCTGAAGAACTCCGGAGGCATTGGATGTGTTTTGGTTATACACACAGAGGTTGAGAAATGCAGAGACAGATACACGCAAAGAGTCGAGAGAGTGGTCGAAAAGGGCTTTTCAATGGTGTCGGACGCCTATCGACGTGAGTACTGTTGCGGCTTTTGGTCACTCCGGGACTGTGTGGCAGACACTGTGCGACACAAGTGTGAGGGAAAGTCGGGTAAAGCCATCGCTAATATGAAACTGTATTCTTCAGAACAGGAGAATGTTTTGCACAAGAATTGTGACGG
>JAQIXR010000423.1:0-28411 GCA_034700825.1 Quadroppia sp. Gr-Ori-00064 | reverse complement strand
CTCTCTCTCTCTCTCTCTCTCTCTCTCTCTCTCTCTCTCTCTCTCTCTCCCTCTCCCTCTCTTTCACATATCTTCTAATGCAATGTAAAAGCAATGTTTGTGCTGTCAAATAAAAAATGTTAGTGAGGGGGACGGCATAATAGGACAGGCAATAATAGAAATTTATTTATCGAACAATAAGTACTAAAATAAGTCATTCGGAAGGCCTGACACCCCTTCACCCTTGCTATCCTTCATCCGAATGTTTTTAATAGGCCGTCGCCGTATTCTACACCTGTTCCCAAAGTTTCTCACCTTATGTTTTGATTATTTTTTGTTATGCAATTCCTACTAAAACTCAGGTATGTCTTAACACTTCCTTCACTGCTATTATCGCTTTGATTTATTACCAATTTTTATGTCTTTCATGTCTTCTGTGTTTGAAAGCAGTCGTAAAAACACTGTCTGAATGTGTGTTCACTTAATCCAAAACATCTCTTATAATAAGCGTTAATATTCTTCAAACATTAAACCAAATGAAACTTTTGGATGAATTGCTTCACTCATTGAATTTACTCTTTTATAATCTGGTGTTCAGTATTTCAATGTTTGATTACAGACTCTATTCCTCTCTATTCCTCTCTTTCACACATAGTTTAGTAAAACTCTCAGCCTTTCACTCGTTCTCCACTCACTAAATAAGGGGACAACCAGTGGTGTGGTCGGGGAGACAGTCATTGGCAACGGTGGAAGCGATGATTTGAACTCATTAAATGAAATGAATTTTAAAGTGAATTGTCTTCAATTCCCCTTCAGGTGCGCATTCAAGTGATCTATAGATAGAGTGAGTGCTGAGAAAATGCCAAAAACGTACAGATATTAGCGGAATGTCATATAATTGTGAGCCCACAGGACTGGATATCCCACTCATTTTACTCTTTTCTATCGACTAATGAATAAGTTGTTACGATTGAAACGAGTGAACAAATATTTGAATACAGAATACATTGAATACATCTGTTATACTCATCACTGCATTACAGGCCCAATGATGTGATCGCAAAGCATTGACTTCTTATTTAATTAATGTCTGAATGTCTTTAAGCGTCAAATCATATGTATATTCATTGAAATCATATATGAGAAACGATTGAATCGTTGGGCTTATAATAATTGTGTTGAAATTGGTTTAAAAACATGAATATTATGTTAATTGTGAACTGAATTCTCAATAATATTATTGCAATAAAGAGATAAATAACAGAATTTTCCCCAAATTTATTGATTGATTGAATTAACAAAAGAAATAAATAATGTTTTTGTAGAACATTATTAATGTTGTAATGATTTTGTGAAAGTAATCACAAAAATATTGAATTTTCTTTTATCAAACATTTAATCCATAATTTATTGTACACTTAATGGTTGTTATGTTTTCAAAGATTATATATCATTATTGATATTAAATGAAAAATATATTTAAAAATTTAATTCAATCAAAAAATGACATCAAATTTTGATAAGTTCTTAAACACAAGAGAAAAGTCACACAAAAATAAAATAAATTTATTTTTATAAAATCATTTTCGATACAATAGATCATAATTTTCACTCAATTTTATTAATGATTTATTAGAAATATATGTTTTTATCACTGAATAGAGATTTACTCAAAAAAATGAGATCTAATTCTCATTGAATATCCGATTCTGAAAATAATGTTTGATTTTTATAACTTTGATTCACAGCGAATAAAGTCGTAAAGAAGACAACAATTGAAATACTTTTTCATAAGAGTTGATGAACTTTATGTTATTATTTATAAACACAACTTTTGGTTACATATAATTCGAGTTTTATTGCAATAAAATATTTTTGATTTTACGTTCAGATCATCAATCAATTGGAAGGTTCGCTTTTGGACTCACTTTAGTGTATATTTAATTAATATTTATATATTGAAAGGCAATAAACTTTTGCATATTTTCTTATGATATTTGTGAACTCAAATCCATAGCAATCACATCCGGGACATCACATCACAGTAAATCGTTTTAGAAAAATAAATCTCATTCTTCTTAGCCGTGGACCTAATCGGAGAGAGAAATGCATTTCTTCGAAAACATTCCTAAACTTATTGTTGTTATGAAAACATAATTCAATCAAAATGTTATTTATTGTCAATTATTATAAAACTTTCGTTTCATTTAGTTTTCAATCAATGTTTTCATAAGATATTAATTATTAAACACAATTTCAAGCCTTAAAAACACAATTTCCATTCGGGACAGGCATTTGAAGGTGTAATTGTGAGAACTGGCGGGTCATAGATCGCAGTGAACACTAACTGATCCCAGAGTTGGTGGTCAACTGAGCTCAGCATAAGTAAAGGATATTTTACTAATGAATTGTCAAAAAAATGTTATTTATGGCCATTAAGTAAATGTATTGCAATTGAGAGGTGTTTCACATATTCCTAATTCACTGTTTATTGCATGCATTTGTGCTCTCGTGTGGGGCCAGAGGTCGACATATTTGATCAATTTGTCACTGGTGTGCAAAAGGATCTAGTACCTATCAGTTCTATATTAAGCTCGTAAACTATTTTAATGCTTTGATTGATTGCTTATGACATGAATTTGATGCCGAAGTGAATGAGCATTACATGTGAAGACCTGAAGACCTGAGACTTGAGGTGGGATTCGAGTAATCGAACACTTATTCTAATATTAAGGGTATAAGTGCTCAGTATTGTTGAGATTAATCCTCAGAGAGAGAGAGAGAGAGAGAGAGAGAGAGAGAGAAAATACTTGAATACTTGAGCTTTATTTTCAGTTACTTATGAGTCGAGTCTTCCTTCAGGTGAACACTACTTCTCTCTGCAAATAATGAAAGGAACGGACGTTCTAACGCCTACTACCATATCTGGTGTAATGTGTATTCGCTTTACACCTGAAAAATGCATAAATCTTTATGTAGTGAACAGAGAGTGAACAGAGAGTCAACATTTCGTTTGGATGTGTTGTTAATGTATATCTCACGTAATGCAAACGTTATCGGTTTTTGGCGTGTGCTCTCTCACTACCAGTGCTCCCACTATTCAATACTCAATAAATAAATGTAACACAAGTTTTACTATAATATCAAAACACAAATTATTACATGATTTTTCATTCTCTCATATATTTTATTTCGCAAATATATCGCAAAACCATTTGTTAAACAGAGGACTGATAGGAAAGGCATTCATTTTTTGTGTGTGAGTGTATTTACTTTTAGTTAACGACAGACTTGTATTAATATAGAATTTTTCATACATTTGAAAATGAGATTAAAATTTGTGATTATATGTCAATAGTATTCCTTTCGCTAAAAAATAAACAATTTATTCAATCAAATGATTATATGCTATGAAAAAAGTTATCATATTTTTATTGATTAATGCAAATGATGTCATTCCCAGGGCTTATAGCAATCACATCTCATCTCCAATACAACAGAATGCGAACAACAGAATAAAAACATTAAAAATTATATTTTTATTTAAACAGACATAAGAGTCGAATAAATATTTGTATCTTTTTTTCTCAATTGAGTAAAGGTTTTGTAAATGAATTCAAATACAATTGAATATAAAGACAAATTAAACTCAAAAGTCAATTGAAATCTCGTATTCAATTGAATAGAGAAACCCTTAGTCTATATACAGATAAAAAGAAGTTTTTGTTTTCAATTGAATTTAGTTTTAACGAGAATTTTACCGAAAGACTGATTGCCATAAATAGTTTGCACTGACATAAAGGCACAGCTCTTCAGAAGTGACAATAAGATATTGAACGTATCAAAGAGTATATGCCTTAAAGTCATATCAAAAAGCAGTGTTTGGTATATAACTGACAGAGCATTCACTCCATTCCACTCAATGAGCCATAGGTTGTCTGAAGTCACTATTGGTTCAAAAAATGTACTGCAATTTCAGCATTGAATGCATTGTAGACTTAATGTCGAATAAGGCACTCAATGGCAGTCATGAGAGACATGTATTTCGGTATTTGTTTGCCATCTATAGTCGACAACTGGTGAAACTGACAGACCATATAAAAAGCATATAAGCCGGGTCTCAGCGATGATAAGTCAGTCACAAATGCATTATATCTATTATTTTGAACTAATGTTTTAATGCCATCCAATGCCTCCGATGCCTCCAATACCTCCATTGCCTGCTGTGCAACAAAAATAGTATTAAAAGATAATAAATTATTTTTTAGCCACAAAAAAGACATGCATTTCATGTGAAGTGTTTTTCATGGCATATAAGCCGCCGCCACACCATTGAGTCCATTAGGGCTCGTATGTAATGAAGATGTGTTGCGCCCAATGCCCAGCAGTGTAACGACGCCCAGAACAGACAAACACAGAATACCTAATCTATTGTAGAGTTTATTGAAATATTGATATATTGTATGAAGTATTGGTTGTTCATAGGAAATGGATGTCTATTCATAACCAAGCATTGCATATGTGGGCCAAACGGCACAGTCGTTGTAACACACGATTCTGTAGAGCAAAATGCCTTTCCATTACTTTCTAATAACATCTCTTTTATTATTCTGTAGTCAATGTTTACACACTTTTTGCACAGAACTCTCAACTCAATGCACACTAACTTACGGTCGAGTTTTGTTCAATTGGAATGCAATGAACAGAATTGTGTGCAAATAGACCCGGAGCTAAGCCACTGAAATGACATACAAGCCCTGCAAGTGTTTCACATTGAGATTCATGTGATAAATGCGCAAAACATCACATCTTTTAGAGTGTATTTTCTCGTCAAATAAGAGAGAAATACACATTCATTGCATCCAAACATCACTGCATTTGAACACAAATTGCATTCAATGAATGTTATGCCTTATGTCTGCCTATGCCTACAGTATGTCTGCGCCACCACTGCGACCGTCCACTCAGTTTTGATCCATTTGTTTGAATATGACGTTCAATGAAAGGTTAAAAAAGAGAAAAAAAGTTTTATTAAGTGTCCAATCATTTCCAAACTGATCACAATTGATAGTGAGATGGCCTCAAGGCATGGCATCCAATCTGTTTGCAAGTGTAGCCATACATAGAGCACAGCCACACACACACAGCACAGCTACTCTTTTTTTGTATGGATCGGGTGCTCACTGACCGTAAACTCAATGCAAACAATATATTGACTCATCTCTGAGAAGACTAACAGACTCTTGAGTGAAGCCATTATAAGGACTTTAAGGTAAGTATTGGATATTCATTCACTTTATTTACTCCATTCTATTGATTATATTCATTGAATTCAGTGGCCATCGGGTCATCATTGGGTCACCAGTGGGTCATTACTGGGTGGTCACCACTACTCAACTCATGATAGACTCCTTAGACTCGCGCCAAACAAACTATAATTCAAAAAATATAATAATTTCGTTACAAATGATTAGAGTTTGTTATTCGAGTGAATGTAGTCTTAGATATACAGACATAACATAATAGTCTCCACTTTTCTTTCGACTTCATTTCATCCTTTTGTTCGAAGGGACAGTGGGGTCAGTGGACAGTTATGAATGAGTTTTTTTTGGAGGGGGAGAAGGGGGACAGCAAAGGAAAAGGGGATTTGAATGGTTTGTATCGCAGGTATAATTCATATTAATCTAATAAAGAGTAAAACTGTCAAAAATATCCTGTGTTTTGATAGCGTAATATCAAAGGCATTAATGAGTTTTGGTTTTTTTGACCACAAAAAGAGCCATCACTTGCTTTGAGTTCACATTTGCTTTTGATGTATTTATATGGTGTTTAGTCAGGCGTAACACCAATACAAATGTGCGTCAGTTTTGAATGTTATGTCAGTTTCGATAATAACGTTATTATTATTATTGTCTATTATTGGAGTAATAATTATTGAAAGGGAAGGCATTCTCTGTTCACTCAAGACTGTTCAAAAAAAGTTCATTCCATCGCAATTCTGTCCGATATAGCAATAAATATAATGCATTTGAGTGCCAGCACCGGCACAGACACCGGCATATGATTTCCTTAAACAGTTCTAACCTTCAATTATTGGTCATATATTTGTGTTAAATACGTTTAGATATGTTTTTTGTGCCATAACTAACCATATGCTAAAAATGTGCTAAAATATCATTGAACTGACAAAACACAAGCCTTTGTATTAGTCATAAAAATTATGTTAAAGTTTTGTTTTGCGTAACATTTCTGACCACTGGAGTGAAAAGTGTTTTATAACCTGTTTTTAGTGGCCATTAAATTGTTTATAGCATTCATAAACTTTTTCTCTGTTTTTGTAATTAAGATATATTTGGATTGTCTTAAGCGGTCGTACAGAAGGCCAATGGAAATGGATGTGAGAAGAGATCTATACGCTCTATATATACAGTATATGTTATATAATATATGATTTTGGTATCAAATCTTTGGATGTATTGTATGCCATAAAGTTTGAAAGTGTCATACATTGGACGTTAGGACACATTTGTGAGCTTTCATTGGTTTAATGCCCGATCAATACCAGCGCCAGAGCTCAGCCCATTCCCATTCACTATTATATACGATATAATGGTTCACACAGTTATGCAATACAGGGAACGGTTTCTTTTTTAGATAATATTTCCGGTAATAAAAGAAAATTTATTACAAAATACTTTTAATAGCAATCGATAACTATTTGTATGTTAGACAACAATATCAAAGACAAAGGCATTCATTGACTGTGTCTCTGAGCAAACAAACAACAAATTTTTCAAATTCATTTTTAGACCTATAATATGCTAAGTCTACCCCTGGCTATTCCAGTACTGGACATAGTATTGAGTTTTGATACACTGTTGTATGTGTTCTCCAATTGATTCAAACTTAACGTTTAGAATATATTTCTATCCAAACATATAATACTATTATTCGATAGAAGTTAACATTATTTTGATTCAAACATTTCTTTTAAATTCTTAACAAAATAATTCAATTTTGAATTCAAAGCACTCTTTCTGTGCATTCAATACCAAATGAGACCATTGTTTAAAACTTTTCTAAATCTTATTTTCCTTTTTTTGTTTTCTATTTTCAAAATTTAAATAATATTTTTTAATCAAACATTTTTATGATATATAAGAGAAGAGTTGATTGAAATGTTTTCTGCCATTCCTTTGACATAGACGTCAAATAAGTCATATTTAATGCAGAATTTGATATATTATTTGTATAACAATCTGTTTATTCAAAGGTTTTGTCCAAAAATAGTCTATAAAGAGGTTTCAAAACCTTATTTTTAATACAATATGATATGTATTGTAAATATAAATGGTTTGAACAATAGTTGCAAAACTGAATCAATGCCTCAAATGTAAACAATTTCATTTCATTCCTACAGACATCTAATCCTTAAATAATATTGATTCACAAAATAGAGGTTTGGTTTTGAATGGGTTTGTAAAAAGTGTTTTCCTGTAATGCAATACAATTATAGTTAACATTTGAAACATTTTGCTATTTTTTGAATTTTATTTTTCATTTATTTAGCTTTTGTTGAAAACATATTTTTGTACTTAATTCCAGTCAAACGTGACTTTTGTCAGTGATTCAAATCACAGATCGAGAGAAAATAGAGGTAAAAGTGATATAACTTTATTACAGTTAATGTTATTATTATTTCTCTCTATTTCTTAATAATAAGTCTTTTGCAGCGAATGATAAATAAAGAGAAATCCAAATCAAAATACAATAACAAAGGATCGAAAAGTAAGAAAAAAATGTTGAGGCAATCAAATAATATTATAGATTAAAGGTAAGCAAACAGTCAAGGATATGGTGTATGGCATGCCATCCAATGCCTCGGCTCTGTGTAATGATGGCATTCCAACTGATCTTCAGCTTAAATGAAAAGAAATAGAAATAAAGACATTTGTGGAGAGAGTTGTGAAGGAAGAAAAAGATTGATCATTATGTGTATGTGAGTGTAATTACAGTAAAAACTCTATTCAACGGCTTTTTGCTCACAAATGCCAAATATATGTAACGATCGTTCCTCTCATTCCTCTTATATTCTCACACAGAAAGTGATGTTAAACTGAATAGATGTGAATGAGAGGGGAAACCATTGGCCGCACTTTTATCACAATTATATTGATTTGAATTGCAGGCAAAAGGGGGTCAATAGAGTAACACATTTTTGTTATCGACATCAAAATGATTGTGTTTTGGCCCCTAATAATGACATGTTGTCAAAAGATCTACTCTTGTGGTAGTGTTGAAGTTAGTTGTGCACAACATCTCTCATATGAGAGATGTTGGCCACCATTGCAACCAATTTATGGAAAGGCATGCAAGCAAATCAAAAGGGGCGGGCGTTTCGAAGAATAAAAAAGACCAAAACCAACAAAATTGATAGAGAATTGTTGTATTGCTATAGAGTTTGGGGTCAAAGACGAGAATATTTTTGGTGTAGAAATTGTTTTGTATTTCATTCACTTTTATTCAATTTTGACAACTTTTGGCACATCGTTGACGATTAGGACCGCCTGTGCACAGTCATAGCACAGGCATGACTGGCCATTGTGTGTGCTAAAGACTAAGGTGTAAGACCATTATGGCATATAAAATGAAATAATGCACACATTCAATGGTGTCCTATTGCGCCACTGAGCCAACGGTGCTCAACAACTATGGCACTGATAAAGCAATTGCTGACAGTATTGACAGTTAGTCTATTGGGGACAACATATACAACACATTCAACACAAGACGTACAACAACTACAACAGTGACGAGCCGTCAAAACTAAATTGTGAGGCAATGACGGCCACGACGGCAGCGACTGGTGATTGGCATTGTGTCCAACTATTGTTACCTCACAGCCAACAGCCCCTTCCAGAGCCAACAGCCCCTCATTGCACACTAAATTATTATATATTCAATGAACTAAACCAACCAACCAGTCATCACCTCCAGTGTCAATTGATTGCCAATAAACACTAAAAGTTAGGGCATCTGTGCTCTCATGTGCTCCGAATCTGCCTTTCCTTCACATTCACTCAATAAGTCGTGTATAAAAAGAATATTTGTTTTGAATGAAAATAAAGAATATTTTGAGAAAAATATTGAGAAAAAAATGTCACAGATTTGGACAAAAATATAAGACCTATACCTCTCTATTGCCACAATTTAGAGCACAATATCAAAATTGATGTCATTTTTTAGCATTGCTTCTGTCGTCGACTCAATTAAAACTTCACAATCTATTCAACGATGTGTTGATTAAACGAAATGTCTTTCATTTAGACATCAATTAATTGAAAGCAAAACAGAAAATACTTTTCAGAAAGAAATTCATTTATATTTTAAGTCATCTTTTTTTATATAATTATATCGTATTTTCATTTCAAAAGAGAGTGTATTAGACTTTGCCTAATATTCTCTGACAGTGTATTGTTTTTTTGCAATTGGGTAAACGCCTTGTCCTCAGCGCAGTCATGAGTGCCAAAGTGTAGGCATATATTAGTTAATGACTTGAAATTAAAATACTCTTCAAATATAAATTAACTTTCATTTTAAGTCGACTCGAATTGTGATTCAAAAATGCATTTCATTTATTGAATTAAAGTTTTTAATGGAAGGCAAACACCATTTGAACAGAGCTTTCATTGTGTGAGAAATGGGTATAAAATATATCTTTTCTAATGATATCGTGATTCAGGCATATTATGGCACTGAATGGCACCTGACGTTCAGTTATTGGCAAAAACAAATAATATTTAAAACAAAGTTAAATACTATGCAAATGTTTTTCTTTATTATCAGTACTATTGAAGCACTTGTCCCATAGGTATGGGCTCTCACAGCCCATACTGGATAGAGAGTGAGATTTGAAACCATTGAGTAATGATTTGTGTTGTTGTGAACGTTAATTATGATTATCATTATAGCGGACATAATTGTGCGTGCATTCAATCCATGCCCACCTGAGCGCACACACAGGGAGACAGAGATAGAGAGAAATACCAATCGTCAGACAATACAATCATTGAGAATACCTGTTCAATGGTAACAGAAATTATATGCAAACGAAAGCCTTAATAATTATTTCTTTTCACTGATTATAACTTCTATTTTCACTATGTATTCACTTTCACTCAAGACCTGAGACTCTTATTCTGCAACGAATGTCATCAATGAATCAATTCATTTGCAATTCACTCGAAATGCACGTCAAAAATGAATTATAAATTCATTTTTATTCAATGTAAGCGTTTGCTGTGATTCACAGCGTGGAGCGCCTGTCTCACTGTCTCTTTTCATTATCCGGATTATACAAGACTTGATTCAAAAAAAGATTATCAGATTTTCAGTGAAAATAAGTCCCAACTAATGGGGCATAAACTGTACAATGGAATAGTATATACAAAATGATGATACAATTCGCTCAAAACATACATTCAAATCATAATAATAATGCATATGAAGGGGAATATACAGTATATGTGTTGATGATGAGGAGGACAGTCATGTAGCACTCATAGCACCGGTAGTACAGAATTTGATCGCTAACTGAATTTCAAGCCCTTATAAGTCTATTTTCATTATCTGTAAGACTGATAAGCTTTGGACCACTTCTATTGAAGTACAAAATATCGATAAATACATGACTCAAACCGAGAGAAGAGTTTCCACAATAACGATAACGCTTTCATACGAGCGCTGGAGCACTGGTACGTGATCTGTATGTCACCAATATTACACTATATCTCACTTTCCTGTCTATACAACACTTATGAGTTCATGAGTTGTGTTGTGCCAACAGTTAATCAGAAGGAGAGGGAGAGATGGAGGAGAGAGAGAGGAGAGAGAGAGGAGAGAGAGAGGAGAGAGAGAGAGAGAGAGAGTTGTTAGTAGTGATTCTCAATGAAATTGAACCAAAACTACAAAACTAAGACTATTTGTATTGACTATCATTTTTACATTTCATACAATTTATTTTATCTTAAAGAACTCAACGAAACATCCGGTTATTCCTAAAAATTATCACATAATCTAAAAGGCTATAAATTTACAAAATACTGAACAATGATTTCATACAAAGTGTTTGTTATTGAAATAATTTCATTGTATTCTGTATTTCATTTAAATTCTAATGTTTTTATTATATGTGAATATTCTTTAAAATTTTCAAAAATAAGACGAGAAAAGAGAATTTTGGCGTTAAATAATAAATGAAAATTAATGTCCTGTGCTTTGTATACAACTACTGGCACTTTGAATCTACAACAATGTTTGAGCTAATGCTTCAACACTTGATTTTAGGCTTATTTTGTCGACTTTTGTTTGACTGATTTTGTCATTGTCTGTCTCTCTTTCACACATTTTTATCTCCTATTTATGTCTTCAGTTTTTAATACATTAAACTAATACTTCTGTCAAACTATTTTCAAAAACATTATTCAATTCACATCTATTTTACTTAACTCTTAACAAAATGATAACATAAATAGCGGTAAAAGAGAAGAAAAATTGATATAAAATTATTACAGGAGTTAAAGATGTGACTCAAATGTAGACAAATGTAATAATAGTATTAAATAAAAATAAAACTTTTTATAAAATTTATTTTACTCTAAAACATAATACAAAGAAAATTATGCAAATTTTGTTCAATTTATTTATAAAAAAAAACTTTTGTTTTAGAATTGAAATAATTTTGTTTATATTCAAAAAATAGAAAATTTGTCTTAACTTTGCATTGAATTTCATTTCAGCAAATTTTTTGAAATAAAAACAAAAAATTTAACCAAAATGTAAAGTACAAAATTTGTTGCCTTTCACCATATAATGCATTTAATGCTACAATTCTTTCCATATATTTTTATGTAAAGCTTAAGGTTTTAAAGAATTTTATACAATATTTGACGAAACGATGGATAGAATTGGATAGAATGGGATAAAAAGCTATAAAATTATAAATCAAAAAACAAATTAAATTTGAGAAGAAATTGTTTGAAGGAAAGTATAAAACAGAATAAACGCGATATTTATTTATAAAGACTAACAAAAAGTGAATCCTTTTATATTATAAAGCGATTCCTACTTTCAAATCACAAATCTTTTTATTTATTTGGCTTTGATTGCGCTCTGCTTTTCATCACTCACTCAATGAACAAAAATTCATATGAAATATGTGTGAATATAAAGAACAAAATTATTTATATGTTTTAATATATTTGACTAAAAACAGAACATTTTAAATAGAAATATCGGTTCACTATTTGTTTATATAATAAAATATTCAATAATTTATTAATTAATTGTCAAATAGAGACCAAAGAGACTTATATTTAATTTTATGTTATTTTTATATTCAATAACAGAATGTGAATGCGTGAGTACGTGCGTGAGTGTGAGAATACAGGAGCCTCTTATGGCAAAAGAATAACTTTTTATGTCTTTTGTTTTGACATATTTATAAACCTGTTATAACATCAGTGAACGATTGGTTTGGAATTTCTTTTGAAAACATTGCTTCAATTCAAACAATAGTTATTAAACACATTTAATCAGTGAGTCATTTAATAACATCATTTCCCTTCCGTTTCTCTACTCATAGACTATTTTTCTCTTTTATGAGTCCTTTAACGTCCAAATGATGTACAGTTTAGCAGTTTATGAGCAAACCTATAGGCGCTCAAACAGTTGACAAAACAAAATTAGCATTAAATAACGATACGAAACGGCTATGAATTTATGATTTGTAACTCGATATCAAATCTTTACTTTATTTTGCTTTTTAAACACTTTTAAACTACTGTATAATATATATTAACATTGAGTGAAACTTTAATTGTTAGAGAAGTTTATAACCAAAAGCAAAAGCATTTGACATCTCATTACTTATGTTCTCTTATATACATTTTCACACAAAATGTTCTGGGTTTGAGTGAACGTAAGATGAAACACACTCTACCAAAGCAGGTAATGATGTACTCATACCGCACTCCACCCGTTTTGCCCATCAAATGACAATCACTATAACAACCAAAATATACAAATATTTATTCATTTTGATTTGGTTTCAAATTTAATTCAATTTTATATTTAAAAACAAATCAATTCTTAATTGTTTTTAAACAAAATACATATTATATGAAAACAGAGAACTATAACTTAGAGTCAATTATTGAATATATAATATAATGACATTAATATGAAAATAATGTATAGATTTATTAATAAATTTTGGTAATAATGACTAGAGTTATAAAATCACATAAAACCTAAACGAAAGGAAAGTTTTATTAATTAAAATACAGATAACTAATTAAAAGAGAATATATCACAATTTGATTACATTTTTATCGATTTTAAAGAGAAATTAAAGTGAATTTGTTTCAAGTTTTGTTTAAATGAGAAAATCATTGAAAATATAATATAATATTTGAAAAATCAATTGTTCATAAAATTAGATAAAGAGAGATATGATAAACAGAAATATTTATACCAAAGACAAAGAGCGAGGGATTGCTTAACAAAATGAAATGACATTTTAAGCGTCATTTAAACAAAATTTTCAATTTAAAGACAATTCAATTAAGAGATGTCAACAAAACGATACAATTTATCAATAGATTCAAACATTTTATGAGTTAAATAAGCGATAACTTTATTCTCATTTGTATAATAACAAAGATATAAAACTCAATTTAAATAATAATTACATTGACTTTATTGCCGACAATCTATAAAATGTTTAATAATACAAATGTATTTCATTTGAGTTATAATAAGTTATTTAATTTTCTTTTAAATAGCCATCAATTCGTACATTCGCTTCAAATTATATGTCTTTCATTGAGTCAATTATATTATCGTTTTCTACCACAAAAACCATCATTAGATATAAGGCAGTATTTTTGTAGTTATGTTATGTTCACTGTTTTGCAAATAAATTGAGAGATTGTGTCAAAGCTATCATTAGATGATTATAATTCAGATCACAATCACAAATAAGTCCATACTTTTCACAAATATTTCAGTCTAAGTATTGCCAACAAATTGATTGAAAGAGTTTTATATATCGTATTTGAGTCACAATTAGGACTACAATGAGATAGTGTCGGATATAGTGATTTTGAAGACCAGAATATTATACTTTCAACAATAAGGGGCTCAAAGAATAATACTTCAAAGCGAATAAATCGATTTTATGCAACTAATGGTTCATTGAGTAAACACTTATAAACAGGCGATGTGTTCAGTGAAATGAATCTGTGCTTAAATTAAACACAAATTCAATGATATATATAATTATGTCATTGAATATATTGGCAAATAATATGTCATTTATTAGAATTGAAAACAATTTCTTCAATAAAAACATTGTTTGTCAATATTTATAATAATAATACAATAACGCATTCAATGCATTCAATGCATTAATTTATAAATGAAAAACTTAAACAAATGTGTGATATTTACTCAAAGCCACCAAAAATTCTAAACCAATTCAAAGGACAGGTAGGAATCGTAGGATCGATAATAGAGATTTTAGTCATATACTTATCTAAAGCTTATACCAGTGTTTGAATTATAATGCAATAAAAGTGCTTTCCCTGAGTCTCGCACACCTCAAATGCCATCAAAAAATTGTATAAATTGAGAATAAATTCACATTTTATGGTTGAATAAACAAAGCGAGGGATGGGATGGGATGAGTGTTTTGCCTGAAAACTCATTTATAAAAATTGCAAAATCAGACGAACGGTCTTTATCTTTGAATATAACTTTATAACACAATTGTTAGTCTATTAGTGAATGAAGGGAAGGGGAGAGGAGTTTGAGATGATATTTAGCTTTAGTAATAAATGTGATTCTCTTGTAAATGGTTGTCAATGCTCTGCAGTCAATGTATAGTTGTTAAGGTTGGCTCACAACCTAATATAGAGTTGACCGGAGCAGTTGATAGAGCAGTTCAGGCAGTCTATTCTAGTCAACATTCTGGCTCTGATATTACTATTCTCTGGGGTCTGATTTGGTGAATGTCGAGACACATGACTGGCCTATCATTTAATGAGAATAAGTGGTTATATATGTGTCCGACTCTTGGCTCTTGGCTCTTGTTTTTCATATATTAGAACTGAAAAACATTTTGAGAAAAATGATAACCTCTTCGGTTAGACATTCATTGATACCATTGATATTCTTAAGTGATTATTAGCCGTATATTTCAATCCAAAACAAATAAATCTTTATTATAACCATTGGTCCACTTGTGATAACTTGTCTTTTGTTTTAAGTCTAATATTTTCGAGTAATATATTGTTTTCACTTTTTTTGTACAAACAAACAAAAACTTTCAAATAAAAAATTATTTGTTGTTTCAGAAAAAAACAAAACAAAACTCAAACTCAAATAAATACTTTAAAGTATTGCCAAACCATAGGAATACAAGAATTGACAATTGATGTAAACTGAACAGTGAAATACCAAATCTCACTTTGGAAAGGCATATACAGCACAAGGAGGGAGAGGGAGAAGAGTGAGTAAATCTTCATTGAAAGGCATAACATCAATGACAAGTGAATACGTGAGACCTTTTCCATACCTTCCTTCATATATACACATTTCAATCAATATCACAAAACTTATACAAAAGTATAAATTTATGAAAACATTTGCAAAATATAGAATTTTTGTTAATCACTGTTTGTTTAATAATTATATATTTTTGTTATAAAAGTAATACAAAAAATAGATATTTTATAAAACACTATAAAAACGGATAAAAAAATTAAAACTATTTTAAAGCAAAAAATCAGACAACAAATAAATATTTTATATCTATCGAAGGATTACAAACACTAATGAAACATCGATTCTTTAAATTATTTTATGATTTAATTTTTATAAAAACTATGTCTTTTGATTGCATTTTGATTAGTCTTAAAACAACTGAATTGTCTTAAACTTCAATTATATTCGTTTATTATTTTTTAGTTCAAAATCGCTATAAAAATTCACTTTAATTATCATTTGATAATAAATTAATTGAGAAATAAATTCGAATAAAAATGTTATAAAATATTAATTTTTATTTAAAAAAACTTGTTCCAGACTTCACTCAAATCATGCAATGTCTATCCTCAAGGCCAGTCATCTTATGCCGACTCACTTTCGCTTTAATTAAAATATTCTAAAGAAAGAAATCATTTATAAAATAGTTTTCAAAACATTTACTATTTTTAAATTCAGCAAAAACTGCAAAAAAATCTTTTCATTTCAAAAATTCAAATTCAGCTCAAAAATAAAAATTGATTTTTTAAAAGTGATTTTTGAAGTTATTGTTTGAAAATAAATGGAAAGGTATTGAAACTCACCAAATGGTTGCTCATTAGTGGCGGGCGATTGGGCCTGAGATACACTCTTTGCAGTCAATACATCGCCGGTTAATATCAATGAAATGATTATTAATTTGTAATACATTTTTCCCTTCGGCCCAACATTTATGATATTATCAACATTTTTAATCCTTAAACACATAAGTTATTTGAGAATAAATCCATTCAAAACATACAGTTCCAGAGATTAAAGTTTATTTGAAAGCAAACACAACGGAAGGAATGTATTAAAAGTCAAACGATTAATACTTTTACCCAAAGCTATTCGTTATATCAAATGTTGAGTCAAAAAGTTGTGAAAATAATATTTAAAGCATTTTTAGTAATCATTTAGAGAATGAGTGGCAAAGTGTGCACAGATATAATAGGTATAGCCATGAGCCACAGACCTGAGAATCACACTCTCTATTGAGAAACTACAGCCTCTATTGGAGCTAAAGTTCCTCTGATTTTACAATATTATACTATTATTTTGTTGGGCTCTCTTTCTCTCTCTCTGACAGCGCCAGCAAATACTGTCGCGCATTACTGTCGGCGCAACGAAACGATCAATACTTCGGCAAAAATTTCTGTTTTTTTCCGTTTATATAAAGATATCGAAGAAATCTTTTGGCAAATCATTTTAATCATAATTTTCTATAATATTGACCAAAATTTAACTAAAAATTATTTATTTATGTTTTGGATTAAAGAAAAATAAATTTCAATATTTAATTAAATTTTATAAATATTTAATAAATTTTACCGATTTTCATAAGATTATAACTTTTATTATATTTAAATTTAATGAATTGAAATATTCAACGATTTTGTGTTAAGTAAATATATTTTCATATTATTGATAGAGTTATCTATCGATGGCTTATGAGAGACAACTTTGAATGGAGTAATCAATTATGAATGCAATGAAATTGAATTTATTATTTAATATGTTTTTCATTAATAGCATCAAAAATTTCATTACTTTTACGCTCGAATGAGACATTAGTTTTGATTATTCAAAATGAGATTTTCTTACATTTAATCTTACATTCAATAAAAACTTTATATAAGTTGTCATTAAGTGTGTAAATACTTGCGGAATCTCGTGTGAGATAAACGCAATGCAAAATCTATTTTTGATTTCATTTCATATCAATTCTTACCTGAGATTTGGTTTCAAGTACACCAAGGTCATAACCAGTATTATACTAACATTAATATTGAAATTTAATACACATTTCCAACAAATGAATGAAAAATAGATAATATATAAAATATTTTAAATATAATAAATTGTATTGCATTCAAACAATTAAGACTTGACTGAAATTTAAATGAATTTAACAAAACTTAATGAACTATATATATAGTAGTTATTAATATTGTATAAAATATTTTATCGCTGTTGAAAATAATTTAAGATTTCATTAAATAAATGATTTTTATAAATAAATTACATAAACTTTTAGGACTTTCGATAACAATATCTCAAACTTAATGCACGCGAAGTAATGCATAAAATTGCTTAAAATATTCATCAACTTTTGCAATATTGACCTCAGGTTTAAAATATTCATATTTTCGCTCAATTTATTATTCATTTGAAGTAATATTTTTATTTTACTTCATATCTGCAAAAATTCTAATATAAAAATATATTTAATTTGTTATTATTTTAATCAAAACTTTTAAATGATTTTTGGAGTTATTCTTCACATACATAAACACAATCAAAAGCATAAAAACCAAATCCTATTCATTGTTAATGTGTTTTAGAAGATATGGTTTATATGTCTTTAGAAATATGCAAATCTGAAACTAATTTAAATAAATTGTTTTATAAACACAAATGTTTGAATCAAAATTGTTTCAAACAATGTCTTTCAGTGGCTTTCTTTCAAAATAATGATATCTATTTTATGCATTAAATTCTTATATTATTTGAAATTAAAATTCAAATAAATAATCAAATCAAATGTTTGAGAATATAATTAAAACATTGCTATAATATAATGAAATTCAAACTTATTAAAAATAATTAAAACACATAAAAACATGTTTTCAATCAATGTTATGAAAACATTGAAATGATTTCACTGATGTAAAAGTCTATATGAATTAAGAGGTTATCATTAGTTGACTATTACTTACGGGTTTGCGACAAAAATTTTTGAGTTGCCAAAGATGTAAGCGCTTCCGCATGAGGTGACCCGGACTCAAATGCTGCAAATGATTTCAAATATATAATTAGATTTATCTATAAATTAATTGTGCGATTCATTTATTTCGACAAACAATTTGTTAAACAATTAAATACAATGTAAAATAATAATTCTTTTACTGAATTTCATTCACATTTTATAGAAATATATTTTCATTTAATTTTTTTGTAAAAACATATATTTATTCAAATTTATGTTTCATATAAAATTAGTTACTCTTTTAAGACGATTTATATTAATTTATGGACAAAAACGCGAATAAATTCACAAAATAAACCAAAACAAAATATAATAAAAACTTCAATATTTATTAACATTTTTTTCCATTAAATAAATCGTTAAAATATTTTAACAATAAAAAAATATTGTAATTATTGCCATAATATGAATGATTAACAAAACCATACTTTTAAACAATATTTATTAAAAACTAATTATTTCTATTATTTTAATATCCAAATCTTTTTTGAATATCACATCAATAAATGATTTTTATATTGCATTCAATTATGTGATCCAACGAAAGGTATTTTCTATGTTCACACAAAATGATCACTCATTTGATGGCTTAAATGAGACAGACGTGAAATCAATGAAATCAAGATTTCATTGATTAAAGATTAAGAAAATCTAAAGAAATGCATGAAAACATACACTCAAATAAACCATAATTACAGTAGTTTTGAACATTTATTTATATAAAGCAATCAATTGAAATAGAGATCATTTTTGGACAAAAGCCATTGGAAACAAAGTTATTGATTTTGAGAAATATTGTTTTTCGTGTCATTTAACAAAATTCAATTGATATTAAGTTTATTTTCTATAAGACTTATTCGCAGATAAAGTATATATTTTTGTAAACTTAAATAGATTTATATAAAAATAGCGACCATTAGTATCGCTCAATAATTTTGTAATCTTTTCAAACAGGGTTTAGACTAAACGTCACGACAGACAACAAAATATCAATTTTTATGTTTAATTTCTAAAATATATTCAAAAATCTATTACTTCTGAAGATAACAATATTATATATATTATTCATTGATAAGAATTGTAGTGAAGAATAGACTTTAAAATAAAATGTTTTGAAACTATTTATCAAACAGTAGTGAACTCTTGACATGATATTCATTGCTATGTTATAGCAATACACGACAAGACAACAGAGTTTAAATGTTATTAAAATTATTTTTCAATTTAATAATCAATTAAATCTAAGATTGAAATTCATTTTACTAAAGCTAATGGTTTTATAATCAGAATTTAAAATATAATTTTATGTTTTAATTCGTTTATTCACTAAAAAATAATATTAAAAAAATTGATTTTCATTTTTCTATTTTGATATTTTTTGACAAAAAATTTACAATTTTTGAGTCAAATGTAATAAATATAAGAATGAATTCTAACAATACATTGATTTATTGTTTGTATGATTTTTCTATAAATATAACAAAAACTTGTTTTTGACAGTTATTGCAAATACAAATATTTTATGCAAAAAAAATAAGAAAAACGATCCAATATTTGGACATTCATTGTTTAGTTCAAATTCATCACTCATTCAATTTATATTAAGTGAAAGACAGATCCTATCCATCAAAATATGAATCATTTGGTCATCAGTTCTCTGTTGTTCATTTAAAAAGGGATGTCCAATGAGGTCATCAAGGCTTCAATGAAATGATTGATTTGAGTTGAAATGCCTTACCTTTGAGTTTAGCAACAAATTAAATATGTTTGACATTTTCAATCATTTAATTAGAAATACTGTTGAAGTAAATCCAATTCATATTAATATAACTTTTTTTATTACAAAAATTCTCTAAAAGCAAACAATAATAACCTTTTAATTCATAAATTCATTTTAATTGTATATGTAATACAGTATTGATTTAATACTAAACTCTAAATACGATAAAAGTATATCTAATTTCTTGTATTCCTTTTTCTCATTTTCTAATCATTTATTTTTTTAGTCTTTTCTTAATTCAAATCCAAAAGCCTTTAGAGAAAAATACAAAAGAAAATTGAAGACAAAAACTATTGATTTTGTAATTTTTCATTAAAATACAATGAAGTGAGAAATAGCTTAAAGAATACCTGAAACCAAGTGAAGAATTTGTAATTGAATTCAATGTGTTTAGAGTATAAACAATAATATAATGTTTCTATTATTTTAGATGAGAAGCAAAATTTGAAGGAAATGATGGCTTGACATAGAATTGGGCTTTAGGTAATGACTAGGGGTTTGGATATTTTACAAATGATAAGTTCACTCAATATTAAAAAGTAAAGCAAAGCAGAAAACATTATGACATTATGATAACTACATCCTGAGAACGAGAACGTGCTAATGGATCCATTGCCTCCTGTGCCTACATTGCTGTCATTCCCTTCACTATTTCCATCATATATTTAAGAGTAAATAATATTAAAATCAATATTTCATTTAATACGAGAAACATATATAAGTTGATTAGAAATCACTTTTAAGTCAAAAAGTTAATAATTAATGAAATTAAACATTTTTTAAACTTTATTACAATTTATTATTATATCTATTAGTATTCATTTAATATGAGAGAGAGAGAGAGAGAGAGAGAGAGAGAGAGAGAGAGAGAGAGAGAGAGAGAGAGAGAGTCATTGAAAATTAGAAATAGAGAGATAGTAGTAGTGATTGAATCAATGGTTGAACAGAGATGTGATCACATAATGAGAGCACATTTGAAATAACGGATTCTCTCTCTCTCTCTCTCTCTCAAACAGGGGCAGGAAATTGTGAGCCGTCGGTCAATTGTGATAGTCGGTAGTCATAGTGGACTACTGGAGGCAATGGAGCAGAAGTGGAGTCGTTGATGAAAACAGTTTCTCATTATTACTTTTGTTGTAATAGAAGTAAACATAAGAAAAGTTGAGTTCAAGTAATGGACAAAACTTTTACTTAATTTCCCACGACTTGGCTTCAGCACAGGTATGGCAATGGCTATGACGGGAGTGCGTGCGGACAAGCAATACATCAATGGTTGAAACGTTAACAATAACATTAATGAACGATAGGACCGCTAAACACCACTAAACACCAGCACCTCATACCTCATCCATCTCTCATACACTTCATTACCACCGAATTCGCAACGATTTTCTCAAAACTATTTCAATGTTTGGCAAAAGAAAACATAATTTGTTTAATATAATGAATATCATTAATAATTGAAATTTCAGACATGGTTTTGAGAATGAATTTTGACAAACAGACAAATATTGTGCTCTTATCTCACCATTGATTGACATCCATAACAAGCAGACACACAGCGAGTCCTATAAATTAAAGAGTAATTTAACGCCCATTTCCTACTTTGTTGGCAACTGAAGGAATGGTAGAGAAAAATAACTCACTTTAGAGACTAATAACTGACTGATTGTTCACTGATGAGAATTCTATGATAATGAGAGGAAATATTTAGACGGCTTTCAAACTGAACGCAAAAAATTCTTTACTAAAGTATTAGCTTTTGGTTAATATAAATAAATAAACAACAACTCAAGTGAACCGCAAACACCAGCGCTGGAGACGAGACCGTCTCAACTGTAACGTTCATGAAGATTATCGATGGCTATAATTCAGACTTTTTTATATTCTCTCTCAAAACACATCTTTAGTCTTAAGTATGACTAATGCAGACAAAGCTATAGTGAAAGCCATAGTGAAAGCCATAGCCAAAGCCATAGCCAAAGCCATAGTCAAAGCCATTGCGAACTCAATAATATTCGAGTAATCTTTACAAAA
This sequence comes from Quadroppia sp. Gr-Ori-00064, assembly GCA_034700825.1. Taxonomy (NCBI): domain Eukaryota; kingdom Metazoa; phylum Arthropoda; class Arachnida; order Sarcoptiformes; family Quadroppiidae; genus Quadroppia; species Quadroppia sp. Gr-Ori-00064. Next base: position 6,002 of record JAQIXR010000423.1, on the reverse strand, counting down.
GTCAATGGATTTTCAATTCTGTGTCTCGTATTGAAGTTTAAGCACTGGAAGCACTGGTACTCTATGTTTGCTATTATGTTGTGCCTATTGCTCTAAAGAGGTTATAATCCTTCTTAGCTCTCGAGGATTGAGACCAGAGCACAGACACACTGGGGATGAGAGAGTCGGGTAAATATAGAATATGACGAACTCTTAAGTGATATGTCATTTGTAGCACAAATATAATGATTTTTGCCATTTGTTGAGACCATGTGATCATGGAATCAATGAATCACAGACTTTGACAAACATTTGATATTCGTTTGAAAGGAAACTAAAATTCAATATAAATATAAATATTATTTTATGTCAATTATATGTCTGTTGAGAAAAGGCATACAATTTGACTAATTTTTGACAAATCTGTGACAAATACACCACTAATTGAGGCATACCTGAGTCGAAGGCACTCAATTGGAAGGATTGGACGATAGGAACCATTGGATGAGTTGAGTACGAGTCCAAACATATATTATAGCCTTAGGTTTGGCATCAATTGTCCGTCCAATGCATTACTAGAAATATAAGTTAGACCTGAAGTTAGTCCACAATTGTATACTCTATAGACTTAACACTTAAAACCTGTTCCTTTTGATGCTATCAGTGCTTCGAAACACAAATTATGGCAAATTCAGAAATAGAGGGTTAGCTCGAGATGACAGCCCCTGCCCCAGCTCTGCCCCTGCTCTGCTCTGAGCCATATTTGCTTTTATAGTAAGTGCTGTACAATTTAGTTGTCAATCATGGCTTTGACAGCTTTCTCTTGTTCTTCTCTCATACCATTCCTACCGTTCCTCTTCATTGTCTCTATCAGATACTGTCAGACCCATTGAGACTGGATTTGTGTTAAAGACTCCAATCCCTACACTCTTGGCTCGACTCTCTCGCCAACCACTCCATACCGTTCCTCAAAAATGGTTGATTGACTTATAAAAACTCATTTTCACTCTTCTATTGTCTTCGATAGTTATCTGGAACTCTGGAACTGATTGAGAGCTAAAGATATTTTGTTTGCTTTATATCTTGTTCTTACTCTTCAGTGCCTAATAGTGCCTACCAGTGCCCAACAGAGGCTAACTGTGCCCAACATATGTGTCAACAGTCAAGTGATGCACATTGACATTAAGAGGACAATTACTCGAACCAACTCATGAGGGATTAGCAGCCATTCCTTAAACACAACACTTCCACTCCATTCCATACCCCGGGTCTTAAGGAGACGACACATATATTCATATTATTTCAGTGACAGAGCTCTCACTTTCCCAACCATTTGCTCACAAATAATCTTATTCTCAATTAAATTATAAGAGCTTTAAAGAGATTTAGGAAAACATTTGTGAAAACTAGACTTCATTAAAACAATCAAAGATTAAGTGATTTTTATATTAAACAAAATTTAATGAAAATATTTTTTTTGTAAAATTAATTCAATTTTTTATTGAATGCAAAACAATATTCAATCAAAAAAATATTTATTCAATAAATGAAATTCACTTCAAATATAAACTGAAATCTTTGTGAATGAAAAACAATTTGAATGAGAGTTAAAAATAGACCAAAACTTTGTTTTTGATGTTTTATGCGATCATAAAATGTTTAACAAAAACAAAATTCAAACAAAATATTTATATTTATCTCAATCTCATCAATGAGTCGCTGAACCCCTGGCTATCCCATAGTCTTTGTGTGCATTTCATACGATATAAGACATGAGTTTAAATGAGTTTTATTTAACGAAAACAATAAAACAAAAACAAAACAATCGTTTCATTGGATTTGAATCTGAAAACTTGTGACACATTTTGTATGAGAAAAGAGTAAAACATTTACTAATAATCAATTGTTTTGTTTTGAATGTCTCACAACTCGTCTGAGTCTTGGATTTGAGCCATAAATTGAGATAATATTTCTGTTAATACTTTGTGCAAAATATAACACAAATGCGTTGAAGACTATAATGGCTTCACAGCCAAACACCTCCTCTTCAGCCCCTATTGTCTTAATGTCATTCACAGCATGACATCAGTGATGGATCTGTTTTGATAGCCATTCGCCAACTGATGGCAACTGATGGCAACTGATGGCAACCATCTCTTTGTTGAGCACAACCGCAAAGAACCAAATGTAAGGCTAATACCATTGAGAGCACCGACACCTTTGGCGCACAATTAGACACAGCTATCAATGTCTTATCAATGGCTTAATGTGTGACTCTTTTCTCAGACAATCGCAATGTCTGTAATGATTGGCCAAAGAAATAATCATCAAATGATACCATTAGTGATAATCAGGTCTTCGGCTCTTTATATGGCATTCAATTGAAACCATTGTCTAAAACACATGTATTTCCCCAAAAATCATTTCCCCAATTGATATACAAACGAATGAAAGTTAGGGAAACACATAATCACCCGTTCCTCGAATGTGGTCACGAAATGACACCCAATGGTCACGAAATATAATCATCTCATTGTCTGCCACTCAAACAGCTGTCAATCACTTCTAGGGTTTGTTTTTGCATATAATTGTAATTCTATTTCTAATTTGACCCGAATATATGCGGACATTATTTACATGAAATACCCCTTAAGGGTGAAAATTGAGAATTTGGTTGAGATTTGCCATAAATTAGAATTCAAATGAAAATTCAAAGCCATTTGTGTTGAGTTGTTGTCATAGAAACCAATCATAGCATCAATTCATGCAATCCTTTCTGACATCTGTTGTCAGTATTTATAGTTTGTATTGATTTTCGTGAAAAAACTTTTGTAATTAATTTTGAGTAAAAGACATCAATTTCAATAAGAGATAGCATTTGGTGTGAAATGACATTTGTTTGCTGTCGACAAATATTGTCCGAAACATTGCTAACATATAAGTCATTATTTTTATTATTCAAAAGACTTTATTTTAAGACTTTTTTCGAAAGACTCTTAACATTGAAAATAAAATGAATCCAAAGCTAAACATTTCAATCCTTCCTTACCCTCCATGGATGTATGACATCCAGGACATCCACTGCAGAGGAATTGTTTGTGAACTTCTTAAATATGTGACAAAATCATTGAATATTAGCTATCAGTTCATTGATGTGACGAGAAATGAGACAATGTATGGAAACATGGATTATATCAGAGATAATGTGAGAAAAGTTTTATTTATTCAAAGTTTAAGTAAAAATTATAATTTTTTTGGCCAACAGTTGGACCTCATATTCTCTCCCTGGGCTTTGACTGACAGACCTGAATTTGTCGTCAAAGGTGTTCTCGATTATTCTGCTGTCTATAATCATGAAAAAGATATCGTTTTACTCAAAGATAGTCCAAAATTTCAGTCAAATATCTTCTCATTCATACAGTCATTCGATTGGAGTCTTTTGCTCTTCATTGCTGTAATGGCTGTAATTATGGTGTTATTCATCGCTATATTTTGTAAGATATTCACCGGAAATGAAAATCAAAGCTTTATATCCAAAGTGAAATTGTTTGTCAAAATACTCAATGAATACAACATTAAAGGTTTGTTTGAAATGATTTTCAAAGTAATATTCAATGAGAAAATGAATGCTTTTCTTCTTAGACATGACTTTCAAAAAATTCATTTCTTTAAATGCATTCAAAGTATTGATGTCTATAAATATATTCTGTGTTTTCATTATATACATTGAATTCTCAACAAAACTTATATCACAAATGAATGTAAAGACAAGAATCGATAGAATAAATAGTTTGCAGGCATTGTATGACTCGGATATGGAGCTAATATTTCCAAAACCACTCAATGAAGTGAAGAAAAGGAGTGAAAAACTATTTAATGCTATCGTCAATAAAATGAAAAGCAATTCCGTGTCATTTGTGACACCAATTGATATTATATCAAATGTAACCACAATTAAAAAGGTGGCCGAAGGAAAGGGGGCAATATTTTTTGCAGAGGTTCCCCTTAGACAGCTTCTAATAGAAATTAGATCTCAAATTAAACCCGAAATACTTTTCAAATATTTTGAAGAAAACTTAAACGGATTTTCATTGACTATTGCATCGAATAGACGATTGAATTACAAGTTGAGACAAACACTTAATTACAGGTATTTTTGCTATTATTTTCGTTGTATTTGATTTGATTGTATTGTCTGACAGAATATCTCAATACACAACCACTGGTATTATTGGACATAAAGTGAAAGCACATCTAAGAGAAAGCGATCGCTTTTTTGATACAAATAACAATGTATTGAAAGACAACAAATTTCATGGTTTGTCTTTCGGTGATTATATCGGAGTTTTCACCTTTTATTTAATCTGTTCTTCAATTTCTATTATGATATTTATCATTGAAATTGTCGTCAAAAATATAAATATAATATTTTCAATGATTTTATTTATAATCACAAAAATAATATCGATTTTAATGTGTTTTATTAATCAAATCAAAGCATTAATTAACAAATTATTGAAAAGAATAAATTAAATGTTTAATTATTTTATAACAAATAGTTTCGAATTTTATGTTCAAATCGTTTGTAAAAAAGTTTATAAACTTTTCAATTGTTTGCCTACAAATAGATAGCGCTTCGACTCTGACAACCATTTGATGACTTTTCGCAAACTTTTGGCAAATCTATGAATACTTTCTGTGAAAAATATTTTTATTTTTTAATTAATTAACAAATAATTACTTCTCATAAAAAGTCTTAATTATAAAATTTAATTATATATAATGTCATAAAAGTTGATGTTTTCGTATTTGTGGCAAACAATATATCCATTCATTTGTGTTTTCATTTACCCTGGGCTTAATGACATCATTTTGTTGTTAACATTTTTTTCATTTGAAACTAATTTCGATATTATATTTATTTTATTATAAATTTATGTAAAAAATATTCAATTTTATGAAATAATTTAATAATAAAAATGTATTTATATTTCAAATTATATTCAATTATTTTCTGTTTGTGTATTCATTTCAAGTGAATGTCAATCAGTGTTTAAGTAATGCTATTTTAAATGAAACTTTAGTCAGCTTTAAGTTCTCTCTCTCTCTCTCTCTCTCTCTCTCTCTCTCTCTCTCTCTCTCTCCTTCTCTATCTCCCGTTCCCCTCTCTTCTCAAATCTCTAATTACAAGGTTTAGACTTTCAGTTCTCATTATAACAAACAACTTCTTGAGCCGAACAAAACAGACACACAGTTCTCAAAGTGTTCTCCAATGACAACGTCTCGGCAGAACCGCCAGTTTCGGCAGAACCCCTGCCAACAAATAGACGAAAATATAAACACATTTGAATTTTGAAGGAATTCTTGGTTCGCGAAGAGATCTGTGAAGACATTCAACTAATAAACTGTAAACTATTAGGTCTGAACTCAGCAGTCAATCGATAGAAGTGTGTTAGGACTGAACGAACTGTAAGAATACACAGCTATTTGCACAGGTATTATAGCACAGGGAGGGAGGGAGGGCGAGAGAGAGAGAGAGAGAGAGAGAGAGAGAGAGAGCTAAACAAAATTACTTCATAACGAGTTTGAGAGACAGTAAAAGCACACGAATATAAGCGATATGTCTGTGCTGTGTATAGGCTATGGCTGTGGTATGATTGCGAAGATCACTGGAGGTTTGTGTCGGCCCTCAGCCCTAACTAGGCCTCAATTTTAAAACAGATAGAGAAGAGATTCTTTTATTTTATTCCGTGTAGTTTTTCGTTGACAGAGATTAATTGCGTTAAATGAATGCCAAAATTTTTCACTGTTTTTATGATTGATTGCAATGATTATATTCGAACAGATCTGAACTTAACTTCACTGAACATGTGGTGAATAGTAGTGAATATACCTGAATATCATTCCCAATCAGCCGACCGGCCGACCCGTACCCACACACACAGCACTCATATTTTCGTACTCAACAAACCCTGAGTTCGATTACAAGAAATATTCTCTCTCTCTCTCTCTCTCTCTCTCTC
>JAQIXR010000422.1:0-28417 GCA_034700825.1 Quadroppia sp. Gr-Ori-00064 | reverse complement strand
GAGAGAGAGAGAGAGAGAGAGAGAGAGAGAGATTGTAATTCAAATTCAAATGTTAACAAAGTTTTCAAAATTAACCAAAACCTCAAAATCTAATATAAATAACATGTTTTGCGGCTTTTTTAACGCAAGAAAAAATTATGTCATCTTTGGCTGATTTGATGATTATATTCACAGATAATCTTTATTTCATTTATAGTTATCACAAAATAATGTTAATTACAATTAATGTATTTATTTACAAATGTATTCAATTCCTTAAACTACTGTTTGTCCTATTTGTTATTTGGCAGTAAGCTCGCCAGTAAGTTTGCTATGCAGGAAAGCTCGTTACTATTTCAATGTATTTGAAACAGAGCTTTCCTGCATAACAGAGCTAAGTGCCAACTAATAAGTAGTACATACGGTATATAACATTTCAAACGTTTTTACTAATATTGAATATTTTGTACAAAATCTTATATTTCATTCAATTGACATCAATTTGTTCACAATTCATAATATTGACCTTGTCTTCATTGAAGGTATTATCTGAAAATGCAATCATTTTATTAGTATTAAATGTTAAGTAAATGTTATTTAATAACAAAATGATTGCAAACAACGAAACAAATGCTATGAATGTATTCAACAACCAATTATTGAGTTCAAACTAAAGGATTGAAAGAATTTATATTAAAAATATGATTAAAATTGATGTAAAAACTCACAAAATTCAATACAATAGGAGATAATCCATAGATAAATATTACGATTTTTAGGGAAATTAAATTATATTTAATATTCCTTTCCATAAAGTGTTGAATAATTATGAATAAATTTGCATAAAAAGCAACGGAAACGCAAACACTATTCACAATGAATACCAATTTACCAAAAATGTTGTCAACCTTTAAGTGAAAAATATCTAAAATAAAAATTCATAAAAATTATTAAAAGTTATAATGAAATGATGTTTAATATTACCTGAAAATGAAAAGCAAGTATTGGTTAAACAAATGGTTATAAACGCAAAAAGTGTTATATATTTCAATGGAATCCACTTTTTTATGGAGAATATTATAATTATATTAATTGATTGAATGATAATAAATGTCGGATCAAATGAATGGTAGTCTAACTCCAGATTCATGTGCTGTGAATATTCTTCGCAAAAATAAACCAAAGAAGACATCGAAAGGCTATCAAAAAATGTTTGACAAAACTTAAAGCATTAAAAATTCATTAGACTATAAGATGTCATAAAAGTATAAAAGTTTGCAAAAAGTATTGAATAATGTATTAATAGGTTTGAGAAAAGACTTAATCATTCCTATCCTATAGACATAACTAATGGTAATAGCAATGAAAGACATTTTATATGTGATTCTAAATGTGCAAAAAATGTAATAAAATGTTATTTACAGAATTAGTTGCAATTTTGAACTAATGTTGAGTTGTTTTTTGGTATTTTGTTGAATGTAATCATCAATAATGAAGTCGTTTTCGATGTCTTCAACGAAGTTAATCTTCATATTATATTCGCTTTCATTCATATGTTTTATAAACAAAATTATTCTATAGATAAACAAAAAGTAAACATTTATTAAATATAAACTCTGTTGTGGTTTAAAAATATTGAACTCAACCCTAAAATAATTGATGGAATCATTGAAAAGCTAATCAAAATTTGAACAATTTTCCAATCATTCAATGCATATATCAAAAATAGAGTCAATCCTTTGCCTAACGTTAGGCCAAGAATTCCATTGAAAAATATATTGCCATAAAGTTCTCGATTGATATTAAGTTTTGCTATCAAAAGGACAGTCATATAGAAGTTGGCGCCAAAGAAGAACATCGTTAGGAATCGCAATATAATGAAGAATGTTATGTCATATGTAATACAAATGGTTAAACTCGAGGTCAACATCAAGATAATTGTTGAACAGATTATCATTAAATTGGTTTCAAAATACAATATAACCGTTGATAATAGAAAACCTGAGATCGATATCAATGGCAAAAACTGAAGAATCCATCGCTTATTACATATGAATTCGAGCTGTAATTCAAAGATTAGAAACAAATTATTTTTAATTAATTTATAAAATATTAAGTTTTTTGTTAGAATTTGAAAAATATTTGTCAAAAAAGTCACACAAAGTTTATATCATTCAAAGGGTTGAAAACAATATATTTAAAACCTGTGATATGATTGAGATTTTGCTGTCAGTGAAATGCCAGCCGTTTTGACACTCAATGATATTATCGATGGAATAGTCGATGAAAAGATTGACTCTTGAATTGCTTTTATTCGCTTTACACATGAATTGCAAACATTTTGAATGTGTATTCTCTATAATTGGTTCCAATTTCAACGATTCTGGTATTTGATCCCAATATGGAACGGCGAATGCCTTCCACTTCTTGGTCGACCAGGGATGTGATGCCAGGCCACTTGGAGGGGAACAGTAGTGGTCAATGGGACGACTGATATATGTTATCGAAAACGTATAACACGTGAAATATAAGCCCATAAACAATGATAACAAATATATTACACGAATTGTATTCACTTCAATGCATAACATTTGAGACATTGTTTCGAAATAAAACAGAAGTTTTAACAGAAAAGCAATTTTAATGACTTTCACACTTTTCACAAATTATTTCAATAATTTCAATCACTTTTTAATTTGTATCAAATATCTCAACGTTTGAGTGAATGAAAATATCATAACTTTATAAAAATGAATAACTTTTTCAATATTTAAAAACATTTATTGAAATAAATTAATAAAAATTATAATGAAATGATTGCAATACTGAATGAAAATGACTTATAATTGTTATAAACATAATTAAAAGTCTAATAATGTTTAAGTCGAGGCACTGGAGATCATATCACAGAAGATAATCTAATATACAATACAATAGTTTAGAAAATTTCATGAATTTTTACCAATAAATTAATTGTGTTTTCGTTTTGATGTTTGACACAAATAATTGAAATTTTCGAGAAAAGTATTTATGAAATGTTGTCTAAAAATAGAGATTTTGTGCAATAAAAATAAGAAGAAAATTGTGTAAAAAATAATATAAAAACTGATTTTTAAATAAGTGCTAAGATTTGAGTTCTTCGTTATTGACATTATATTCTTCGACATCGCTTTCCATGAGAAGTGACTCGAACTCGGGTTTGAATGGTATGTCATCTGAAAGTAAATCAAAGCAAACATTCATTTGGATAATAGGCTTAATATAAGACAGAATTCAATTCAGAATTCAATTCAGAATTAATTTCAAATTCAAATTCACTTTCAATTTATTTCACAGAAAACAAGTGTTTTTATAGAGTTTTGAAAGAATTGAAAAATAATATAATATTATAATAATTAATATTTACATCAAAAGTATTGAAGAGTTATTTAAAACATTTATTTATAAATAAAATTGAATCACAAATTGATTTAAAATATTTAATATATTTTGAATGAAATGCATTCAAAACAATGGAAATACGGTTCCCAACGAACAAACAAATATATATTTATCATGTATTCTATAAACCTATTAATTGATAATTATTTGGTTTTGTCATCAAATAAGTTATTCATTCATATTATGTTTGACTATTGTTTCAATTAATCAAAAATATAAAGCAATTTATTTTAACCAATGATTGAGAGCAAAGAAAACAATTGAGAGAAGAATTATAAGAACTATAATTGGTTTCAATTGAAATAAAAATGTTTTTGCATTTCGTAAACAATTTCTATACAAATACTGAAAACCCTAACGTTTGTCTGCCCTAAGATTATATGGTCGGTGCCGACTGTCCCTACCATTTGTCGGGTTCTCAGAACCATCTTTTCTTTGTGAAGTCTGACTCGAATGAGAGGACGAGCGCTGGTAGTGTATAGACAGGACTCGGATGTTGAGATATTGTGCGATCTGATTGCAAGTGCTGTACGAATAGTACAGGAAGTCCAACAAAATGTATATCTATTCACAAATTAATCATTAATTCAATTGTGTCTCAATTAGTGTTCACTCACTAAAGCAATCCATAAAAGTATGTATTCATCGACTGTTGTATTGAAGTATTGATTCAAAAACAAGAGAAGGGGTCCGACAAAGATCGAGTCCAGTTTCGTGATCTCACATCTGCACATTTGGGCCACCTTTGGATCAGTTGATTCAAAGTTATTATTGACAAAAAGGGGCCAAATATTAAAAAAAAAACTCACCACTAATTTACAGGTGATTTTAGCGGTGACTAAACCAAAGGTAATCAGATATAAACAAATGTGTTCTTCAAATATATCTGAAGGAGACTTGAAATATATGGTCAGCGATGAGACGACAGCCAAAAATATTGGGATAAATGGAGACAATATTGAAGTGTCCTTTCGTTCAATGGATTCAATATTTTTAAAATTAATTTCAATTTAAATGACTTTTAAATCGTTTTAAGTATTTATTCATTCATTAAAAACTGAAATAAAAATAAACTTTTTTGTCATAAATAAAGACTTACGGCAACAGAAGAGCCGTTTTTCCCGACCCCACCCGAAAGGATAGCTTTTGTATGAGTGAAAAGAATGAGGAATTCATTGCCCATGGTAAAATATAGAGGAAATGCTTGCAGTTTCACATGCATTAGCCATGGTATCTGAGATGAGAAGCAATTCAATGCAAACCAATATATCATTCAATTATTTGTCAAAAAATAATAAAATTATAATTAATTTAAACATAAAAATCAATCACAAAAAAGACATTCGTTTGCAATCAAATGATGAGTGAGTGGACAGTGGGTTATAGTAGAGGTGGATATGTTTGTGGACAGCCAACACTTACAGCAACTGAAGAGCCATTTTTGCCGACGCCTTCGGATATAATGGCCGAAAAATTTCTATAACTTATAACAAATGCGTTGAAGAGTGTTATGAAGACAACCGACACTCTTAAGTCCACACCAATCGAGTCCACAATCTTTTCGACAGAGATTTATAGCAAATACGATAAACACAATCATTTGGTTGACATTACAATCGTTAGTACAGGACAGGGATGTGTGCGCTCTTAGAACTATGTGTCCATACCTTATAAGTCCAGACAGAAGTGCCAAATATTGCAGAGCCGAAGAGGATTGCCATTATAGTGACCTGTGCTTCAGTGACATCGAATTTGGCGAACTTGAGTTCCCCCGTGACATAGGTCTGCCAGTGGGCCATATAGAAGAGCGCCGTTGCCATCACACACAGCACCAGCATTAGGGACATACACTCTCCCAACTGCACCGCCAGACATACCGACAGAGACACGAATACTATGGACAACACAAGCCATTAGTTGAAGGGTTCGACCAAATGAGTGAAGACATACTTGTGGACACGGCATCACATCCGTGGTCGAACAGTTCCCCCAACGACGAGGACGTCTTCGTCCGTCGGGCCTGCTTTCCATCGCAGGCGTCGAGGGTTTGGTATAGGAATAAACCAAATGCACAGAACAGTAGAGCCCAAGAGGGGATCTAAGGGTGCAAAATGCGATCATTAAATAGCAATGCATTTGACATAACAGACCCCCTGTCGAGCGTCGGGACTATAGTATACAAGTATACATGAAGTGACTATATTACTGGCCAGACCGACGAGGGTCATGCAATTGGGTGCCCACCAAAGGGGCACCTTATCGACAAACCATCGCCAGAACCTCTGCATCAAAGGGTCCAATAATGTAGATCCCGAAGCGCTGTACTTATGGAGTGAAAGTCTTAACAACTTTTTGTCATTAAGTTTCTCACAAATCGTATTCAAAATTAACTTTATTATAACCAATGCTCTCATCATTGCATTCAATCAACGCTTATATCAATCAATAAATTAAATATTAATCACTTTTTCGTCGATTTTATATTAAATGAAATGTTATTAAAAATGCATTCAATTATTGAATAAATAATTGTTTGTTTCAATCAATCATTGATTGGCTTTAATTCATAGAAAGCATTACATTTGGTTTGAATGTAATTGTCTTTAATATTTGTATTGAATTTCATTAAAACTCTTCAATCAATAAATACATTGTTTGGCTCAGAGCTCAACACTAGTGCCAAACGCATGCTATGACAGACCCAACCATTTGTATCCATGCATATCATAGACACCTGTACTCAATATCGACAATACCTGTGCTCTCATTAACTATTATTAACACCGATATGTGTGGTTGGGTTGGGATGGGATGGTTTGGGTTAAGGTATTGACAATTAATAATAATTGTGTTCTCAATGCAAACAACTGTTAAGATATGTCTCATAACATATGTTGTAATTAATCTCATATTCAATGATTGCTTTGCATTCATATCACTATGAAATGGCCTGATCCATGTGTGCCCTTGGTCAGACAGCACTATATGTTGAGCACCAATTATATTTTGGTCGTACAAAATCATTTGACCCGTTCTCAAACCCAAACCCGAACCCAAACCCAGGAAAGGGCAGTGAATGGCATCTAATCAAATATCGTATGTTTGGAGCATTCAATAGAAATATCGCTTCTTATCTATTATACGATATTATCGGAAACACTGTATAAATGCCTTTCAATCACAGTCTATATCTCTATGGATTTGAAGCCAAACAAAAGACTTGATGCAAAATCTAGGCGAATGTTAGACCAAGATGTCATAATATATGATCAAGATCGTATTGGTTCAACATAAGCCATTATAACGTAATTCTTGTTTTACTCTCATTTAAATGTCTTGAATTGAAGTCAAGTAAACAACACGTGTTTTACAGTAAATGTGTTTTCATTTTAATTGACATTTATTTTAATTAATATTTATATTTTCAATGCATTTATTTGAGACAAAAATGCATTCAAATAACGATTCGTTGATTTTAAATATATTTCACTCAAATAAAAGTGAAAACAAAAAAAGTGTTAAAAAAGTGAAAAATATTTCAAAAACTAATGAAAAAAGTGTTAAACAAAAAGACAATAATTTTAGACAAAAAATACAATCAAATGACACTAAAAGGGATTCGTTTGACAAGCGGTCAGTGCGTGAGGACAGACATCGTGGAGGGTATGATAGGAGGGAAAGGCATTCAAGATCAGACAAACGGTTCAGTTATGCAAAACTGAACTCAAATTTGTTTGACTCGACTTCACAACAAATACCGACAATCAGTTTGTATGAAACGATTGAATGAATTGAATTTAAATCTCATTAAACAATGTTTTGTCTCAGAGTTGACACCAAATCACTGTCTGAACCGGTCTTCTCATCGCACAAATACACAGAGATGTCATTACATCCCTATCTTATTAAGTGTCTCGACGATAGGCTGTCCATCAGTCAGACAACTGCTGTCCAGCAAAACGCGATTCCGGTGCTGATGAAGGGGTCGGACGGACTCATCAAATCGGTGACCGGTTCTGGAAAGACATTGGCCTTCGCTATACCTATAGTACAAGACTTGCAATCAATTGAACCTCAAATCACAAGAAGTGATGGAATCCATGCGTTGATAATCGTTCCGACGAGAGAACTGACCCTTCAGTGCAATGAGTTCTTTGCGGTGTTGTGTCAGTCATTCAAACGGTTGGTCACCGGATACCTGTGCGGAGGCGAGAAGAAGAAGTCAGAGAAGGCTCGTATCAGGAAAGGGATCAATATTCTCGTCTCAACTCCCGGCAGACTTTTGGATCACATGCAAAGCACCGGTAATTTGAATCTGAGTCGAGTTAAATGGTTTGTCATCGACGAAGCGGACAGGCTGTTAGAACAGGGCTATGAAGACTCGGTGCAGAAAATTGTGGAACATTTGAAGAATGTCTGCTTTAGTCGACCACAGATTGTCTTATTGTCGGCCACTTTAACAGATAGTGTCCAACGATTGGCGGGAATGACTTTGACTGACCCTCAAGTGATTGACATAAGTGACCACAACTTGCATTCAATTGCTTTACCCGAAAACCTAATCCAACACTACTTAGTAGTGGCCCCAAAACTGCGGTTAATAACACTGTCGGCGCTATTAATGGATAAGTGCTGTTTAGTTGAGTCGAAGGCACTGGTGTTTATGTCCTCTCAGGATGTGATTGACTTTCATTATATGCTATTTAATAATGTTTTCAACAAATTGTTAGAAAAAAGTAATCAAAAACCGATTCATTTTTATCAATTGCACGGAAATATGGATCACCCGATGAGGCGTCGGGTGTTTAACCAATTCCGTGATGCAAAAAGTGGTGTCCTTTTATGTACAGATGTGGCCGCACGGGGTCTGGACTTGACTGCAGTCGATTGGATCATTCAATATACCTGTGCGCAGTCCACTGAAGACTTTGTCCACAGAGTGGGCCGAACGGCAAGGATAGGAAAGTCCGGAAATGCCGTTCAGTTTGTGTTAACGACAGAAACAAAATATTTAGAATTATTGCAAAAAGAGTTGAAAATTAATTTCAATGAAATTAAACTAAATGTATGTTTGAAAGCATTAATGTTTCTCAAGTATAGCAACCGAAGACTCAATACCGAAGAAGAATATGCGTCACAATTGCAGACCAGTTATGAAGACAGTGTCAACGGTGACAATGATCTCATGGCTTTGGCTAAGAGGGCATACCTTTCATACATAAGATCCTATGCAACGTATCCCAAGGCTGTCACTGATGTCCTTCCCTTCAAATCACTACATTTGGGACATATGGCCAAAAGCTTTGCACTTCAGGAGTCGCCCAAAGCTTTGGGTGCTTTTGGCTACCGATTGAAACAACAGAGCATTGAATTACAGCATAAATACAACAATTATAATAAGAGAATACATTATAGCTATGAAAAGACCCTCAACAGTGATGGTGGGGTCGAACCCGAAGGCAACCACACCAGCGAACCGGCCCCTAAGAGGGCCAGATATGACTTGCCCTCAGAGATGAGGACAAGTGAGTTCGGCGGACAACTCGTGACTAAACAAAAACATAAATTGTTGACAAAAAAGCATTGAATTTAATAATGAAATGAATTTTAATTAATATTTAATTCAATTAATTATTAATCGATTTCTAAATAATTAAAAGATATTTAAAATTACAAAAAGAGTTCAATCACTCAATTATCGCGTTTCCAGAACTTAGCGCCCGATCCTCTCAAGCCCTTACCAGCCTTTCCTGCGTTTCGTTTCATCTTCTCATAATTGTTTATATCTCTTTGATCTCTGGGCGAAGAGTTGACGATATCGGTGCTCATGGGGTCGTCCATGTCTTGGGTTTTGATAGACTTCTTAATACTATTGACGTGTTGTTCGACTGACTGTTTGTTCCGAAAGTTCTCTTCTTTCAATTGATTCGCGTTTTGTATCTGTCTTTCGATATTTCTTAAGACATTATCGCAATTACGACACCATTCGGACAGTATGTTTGACACAGTCTTGAGCTGATCTTTTTTGATGTCCCGACCAATGGTTGTCTCCACTTCAAGCCTGTTGTTCAACTGATCCATTTTGCCGACGAAGACATTGGCATAAATCACATCAATGATCAGGTCTTCCAATTGTCTCAACTCCTTTATGTCCAGTTCCTGAAGAAGTGCTTCGTATGGAATGTGTTTGGACTTTGTGGCCATCGAGACGATAGTCAAGTGTCTGAGTTTGGTTCGCATGGGTTCTGTGAGCGCCGGCAGGTTTGCACTCTCTGCCAAATACTCCTTATATGTGCCAAACGCGAAGACCAACAAAAGCTGATAATAACCGCTGTGTTCGCAATGATTCGCCAACTCTTTAAAGTTTGGTAACTCTAAGAACTCTCCGAAGACATAGATTTGCGGCGATTCCAACACTTGTCGTATGAGTTGTACGGCTGACAGACCTTTACATGTCTTCGCCAACAACAGGAACTGTTCCATAGCTGGCGAACCACTGCTGGCGGGCGTCGGACCTGATTCTTGTCCAGCACTCGATGTGCTCATCGGTGTCGCAGCCATTGTCTGAAGATATCAAATATCGATTAATTTTGTAATTATTGTCAAAACCATTACCACTTCTGAAGGACTGAAGACAACAACAATTTTGAGGACAAATCAAAATTTAAAAATGATTTAACTTTTAATTGAAATAAATTTCAAAAACAATTAAAACAATGAATTCGTTGTGAAAAACAATACTCTCTCACAAACAACGTTACAACAAATGACACGTTATTTATGTGAAACCCATTGTATGCTTGATTTGAAGTTGAGTTTAGACTCAAATGTTGTGATAATCATGTCTTCAGATGTCAAACAAACCTCAAATGATGACCAAAAACGTCAACAACTTCGACGTCGACCACACATACGGAACAGTAGTCTATGGATAAACAGTTCAGAATCGGATCCAATGTCCAAACGATTCAAAATCGCTTCCACAGACTTCTTGGATGAGATCAACGAAAGGGGTTTTTGTGGCAAATGTCTTAAATCTCGTAAATATTATTGCTATTCATGTCATCTGCCGATGGATTCAATCAAAGACCGGATGCCAAAAGTGAAACTTCCGGTCAAAGTGGACATCATTAAACACATGCAAGAAGTTGACGGCAAGTCTACCTCTTCTCATGCGGCCATCATTGCACCCGACGATTGCACTGTCCATCACTTCCCACACATTCCCGACTGGTCTGAACAGAGGGTAAACCAAACATACTTTTCATGACAGAAAATGCCATTATATGACTGTCTTCGCAAAGCACAGGTTGTTTTGGTGTTTCCCTGTCGTGACGCTAAGACATTGAACCAATTGTTTGACACTTATGATAGACAAGTGTCTGAGGAGTCGATTGGATCTAATGGTCTGCCTTTCGATAGAGTGGTGTTCATAGACAGCACTTGGCGTCAATCCAAGCGCATACTCTGTGACCCCAGTATTAACCGACTGTCCAAAACATCGGCTGTAATGCTGTCGACACACGAGTCCCTATTCTGGCGCCACCAACAGCACACTCCCCGTACATACCTGTCCACAATCGAAGCCATTTATTACTTTTTCGATGATTTACACAAAATATTAACCGAAAGAAAGAGAAATAAAGACAAGGAATGGGATCAAAACGACCAGAAGTGGGAACAAAGTGACCATCGATTCGATAATTTGCTCTTCTTTTTCAAACACACTTACAATCAGTTGAGACAAAAGTATAACATTTGACACATGTATAGAAAGACTGACTTTAGTGTCGTTTGGAATATATTTTTGATGTAAAAAAATTTATATAAATTTGAGTTAAAATACATTTGAAGTGAAAGTCATTAACTCATTAACTCTGAAAGTTGTCCAACAAATAGTGATCTTTGTATTGATCCAAATGTTGGCACAAATGGCTGTACTGTTCATTCAAATGGTCGGGCATTTCGTCGTAAACATCGGTGAAAAGCATTTTAAGGTTTGGTTTCAATGTCTTCTCCGACCGAATGATTGCAGACATGACTTCTTTGCGAACTTCTTCTTTGTATTCATTTTCATCCGTTTCTGAAAACCAATTGTTATTCTTCAACAAGTTTTTCAAACGAAGGATCGGGTGATCGCTTTGTGACCAATTCCTCACTTCATCAACACTTCTATAAGCGGTCGAGTCGTCAGACGTCGAGTGATGTGAAACCCTATAAGTCATGGCCTCAATCAGAACCGGACGGCTCTCTTCCAGACATATTCTTCTGGCTTCACAGGTGGCCAAAAAAGCGGCCAAAACATCATTTCCATCTATTC
Organism: Quadroppia sp. Gr-Ori-00064; assembly: GCA_034700825.1. Lineage (NCBI taxonomy): Eukaryota > Metazoa > Arthropoda > Arachnida > Sarcoptiformes > Quadroppiidae > Quadroppia > Quadroppia sp. Gr-Ori-00064. The sequence continues at coordinate 16,677 of JAQIXR010000422.1, read as the reverse complement.
TGATGGTGGGTATCCCTAATGCCGGTCCTCTCGCGGCTGAAACACATTTGAGACAAATGTATTCAAACAAATGAGACAAACATTGGATTCAATACCGATTCCGTCGCCTCTGTACTGTTGGACAGTAGGTGTGGAAATGGCGTAACCATTATTACGGCTAATAATCAATCGATAAATCAATAAATGGTATAAATATTGATAACAATACCAGAAGAATATGACGGGTGTGTCTAAAGTGGCTGCAAAGTTAAGGGCTGCGTGGGCGTCCCCCTCAGAGGCGGCGCCGTCACCAAAATAGCACAAAACTATTCTATCATTCCTTTGCACTTTGAAGGCATAGGCGGCGCCCACCGAATGGACCATTTGTGAACTGAGACTCGATTTGATTGTCATAAAATTCAATTCTTTACTTCCGTAATGGATAGGCATTTGTCTCCCTTTCCCCAAATCATTACAATTGCCGAAACATTGGTCCAAAAACTGGTCGGTCTTAAAGCCCCTCCAAATGAGGACTCCTTTGAATCATATGTTAATTAATGTCTAATTATTTGTCTTTCGCTTCAAATACCGGGTTCTCTGTATTGGCCGAACACCAGATCCGTGTCTTCGAGAGCAGCCGCGGGACCAAACTGTGTGCCCTCTTCGCCATGACTTGTCATGTAAAACGATATTCTTCCCTGTCTTTGACTGTTGTACAAAATCGTGTCCATTTGGTTCAATTTGACCATACCTTCAGAAGAAGATAACAAAGAGTCATTGAATCCAAAGAGTGATTGAATCCAAACCGCGATATAATCTAATGAGGAATTCTTTGTCAAACTTGTGGTGCAATTGTTTCAAGTCTTTGACAAAAATATTTCCCTTTCGGTCGACAACCCTATAAACAGGTATTCCTTCATAACTGTTGGGATCAATGAATGCCAACTCTTGTGTCCACTCAGACCTCGAACCAGCAAATTGTGGCCTTTCATCCGACGAGTCGGTGGTCGGATCCACGGACTCAGAGGTCGGCGCCGTTGAGCACAGCCTATGGTTAGGGGTATTAACGCTAAATATCGAAATGAAACCCTTTTTCAATATATCTTTTGATGTCTTAATTGTATTGAAATTTATTATTGAAAACGACTTCAAAACTCTTAACATATTTTGACATAAAATAAATCAAAACTAATATAACATTCAAAATGTGGTTACAATTGAATCAAAACTAATAATTGAATCACAAATCAGAGTATATATTGACTTGCGTTCAAATTAAGGACAAATATTAGACGATTAAATACAGTGTTTATAATGTTATTCACATTTTAAAAGTTTTAAAAAAAACTATATTTCAATGTTTGCGCCCTCTTTCGACTCAAACCCATTCCTTACAGTCCTTACAGTTTGAGCTTTATATAAAAATTAGTTTTCAGTTAAGCCCCTTATGATCTCAATTAAACATTAACGAAATACCCCTTATTTGTATAAAACGTATAAATGTTTAATAAAAAGTCTATTTATTATTAAAATTTCAAAACTAATGTAATTTAGAGTAAATTGATTCTTGGTTATCGATGTCCGGGTCATTCACTCGACAATCGAAGAGATTGTGAAGTATTTGTTGTATTATTTTATCATTAAATAAAAGTCTAATTAATTACAAAAAATTAAAAACAATGAAATGAAATCATTTTCAACGAGTCTTTCATTTATTGTTTTTCGAAGAATTCATTTCCTCTTATAATAGGAATCGCTGTCTATATAATGGTAGGGCTGAGGGGTTGTGGTGGTAGTGGTGGTCACGGGTGTAGGCGTTGTGTAATATTCATAATAAGGTGAATAATAATAATAATAATGTTTGTGATCGACGTTGTAGTACTTGACGGGTTTGGGTGTTGTGGTCGTGGATGTGGTGGTTGTCGTGGTTTTATAGTACAGGGGCTTATGATATGATCCATATCCGTATGAATTGCCGTATATCGGGTAGGGGTTCGGGTAATAGGGTTTTGCTGTGGTGGTGGTTGTGGTGGTAGGGGTCGGGTAGTATGGCTTATGATAATTGTAAGGGGGTTGAGGATAATGAGGGTAAGGGTGCATATAATTACTATAGTAAGGTTTGTGAGTAGTTGTGGTTGTGGTTGTCGGAGGACTAGTAGTGTATGGCTTTTGGTGGTATGGATATATGGGATAATAAGGGGGATAAACGTTATAATAATTATAGTTATGTGCTTTATAGTAAGGGTCGGCAGTTGTGGTGGTAGTGGTGGTGGTTGTGGTGGGAGTGGTAGTAGTAGTGGTGTCAGCACTTTGTTTGAGAGAGAAGGGAAGTGTTGAGGCAATGGTTGGACTCATTAGCATCACTTGTCGGGTCATAACCATTGACTTCATGTAAAAATCATTTCAATTATAATATAATAGTTTTGATTAAAACTCATAAAAATGTGATTCAAATATACATTAAAATAATTAATGAAATGTTATCGAAACACTCACAGGTATAATGAACCTTGCTCCGAGGACGGCACCGGCAGCCAAAAAAGCCAACTTTATTATTATATTAAAGATATTTTTGAAAAAATTGTGAATAAAATACAATTTATTGTTTGAAAATATTTTAAAAGTAAAAATCTTTGAATACCTGTGACGTCAATACCATTATAGTTGAGTTTATGTCAAAACTTTTTTACATTAATTCTTTGAATTCATTTAAACATATGATATGTTAGGCAAACATTCATCGGATCTGTATTTATAAGAAACAAATATTAAACTAATAATTGATTTCAATTTTCATTGTTATATAAGAAACAAAAATATGGTTTAGTTTAAACTCATTGTTATATTTGAAGAATTGCTGATCAATTAAAAGGAAGATTTATATACATTTATATACATTAGAATGTGTTGAACACAATGTGTTCCACATATTAAACACATTCATAATGAGTATCAAAAAAAATTTCAAATTATTTTTAACTCATATTTTATTGACTTTGAGATAGAAATCAATTGTAAATCAATTGTCGTTTTATATTAATATATATTTAGTATTATTTCAAAGAAAAATCTAATTTAAAAATATTATAAGAAATAAAATTTAAAAATTTTACGATTAGTGACATAGATATGGACTCAAACACAGACACATTATACCATACGGTGCTCTAATATGTAGAATAGCTAATGATTTGTGAAATACAAAGTAATATAACATAAGAGATAGTGAAAAATGAATCTTATTTTTTAGCTAAAAAATTGTCAAATAATCAAATGAATTGAAATGACCCCGACTTGGGATAGGCCTATAATAACTCACAAAAACATTTCGTTTGATTTTTATTGAAAATTTTAAGTCTTATAATAATTTTAAAAACAAATTTCAAAACTAATTGTTATTCATATTTAACTAAATGTATATTAAATTAAATGATTAATAAAAAATAAATACAAATCAGTTTTGAAGTAATTTTTGATATTATTTATAAAATAATTATTATTAAAGTATTTCAAAACAAGTCAATTATTTTATAATAAACTCATTTTTCTTCAAAACATTCATTATTTTTATTGATTTTAATTTTCAAAAAGTATTAATGAATTAATTTTGTGCTGATCTGAATCTGTGGTTTAATTCCAGTCAAAGCACCGAACCATTGGCCCAGAATGTTGGGCAGGGATGAGATTCTGGATGAGGCGACAGAACTTCTATTCATAAGCCAAGTGACTACTGGTTTGAAAGTTTCCGGAACCTAATTGTGTGAACACAACAAATATAATGAAATTCAATGAATAATGAATTATAAGTCAATTATAAGTGAATGAAATTAAGTATTAAATCATATTTGGAGACAAAATGTATATAAAAATAAATCAAAATATAAAGCAATTGCAAAACAATTGAACATTTGTTGAGACATTGGTTTAGAGTTAATAGAAGTTGTGTTTGACTTTGAATACCTTGAAAGGGATGAGAGCGTTGTTGACATATTTGGCCACATAATAGTCCATCTCTTCGACCACGTGGTCGGCCAACATCCAGAAGAACAGGGGTCCTAATTCGTTGGCCAACTGAACATTGGAGGCCTCGTTGATAGCCTCTGGCGCTTCACCAACACGTCTGAGCTTAACCTTAACCCTATGGAAGTCAACTAATGGTGGGTCAGCTGTGGTCACCCTAAAGGTGCCGTTTTCGAGGGCCAGATTCACTTGAGTTCTTAATAGGACATCTGTGTACTCCAGTTCCCCATCACCTTCACCTGTGACGTCGAACACCCTATAGATAGTGCCGTTCGCACTGTAGTGACAATTGGCTGTCAGTTTGGGTAACATTAAAGCGATTCTAAACTTCAAAGCATTTAGTTTTGGCTTTAATTCTCGTAACTGGAAGTCAGAAATGCCGTGGATTTGGATATCACTCAATGCTATACGAAAGGCATCGCCGCCTATAGTCGGCTCCAAATTGATTCGTTCCAGTCTTAAGGGATCCATTGGAGGGATAGCCATCGATGGTATTCCTATTAAGAAATAAAATTGATTTCAATTCAATTGTTGACATAAAATGACTTCAATTCAAACCATTTTTCATTTTACTCCTAAACCTATCGACTATGGCTTCAGTCAATAACTGTGTGAACGAGTCCTCCAACTGTTGTGTCGATTCCGTGTCCATCAATGAGTCTCTGATGGGACGAATCGAGTTCTTGTTATATGAAAATACCGTTCCTTTCGGTCAATTATAGAGAAATTTCAGCATTTTTTTCAAATTCAAATGTTTTACAAAATATAATTTCAATCAAATTATTATTATTTGAATTGTTATTTGATTTCATATTTAATATAATAACAAAAAAGTATAAAATTTTAAGAAATTATAAGAAATACCTTTATATGAAATGTCTTGAATTCCTGTCACAAATGAACACAAAATTCAATGAAAAATAAATTATCGACAAAACAATTGCTTACTTCTGGGTATTTTCATCGTTACCGAAGGGGTATTCACACCACAAGACATATGAAATGTCATAAATATTATGACTAATATATTGGTTAAAAAATACATATTTTTCACAAAAATCAATTTCAAAAATGTTTTCGTTTATAGAAATTCAAAATAAAGCGGAAATGAATTAAAAGTTATAAAAAGTTTTTATTTGCTATTCGTCTCCACATAAGAAGACCTGTCCTTTTGTTATATGCGAATCCTTTTCGCACAGTTATGTTTGTTATGCTTACAAAATAGCACAGTTAGTTGAGAGCACAGGGCATAACATAATGAAAAAAATTCAATTCAAGTTCAGGACAGACCTTGTTTTGAGTTTTTTGAAGTTCAGTCGATCTTCTAATGGTATGACTTTTGTGGCCTCAATCGTGAGGTTTTTGGTTTTGGATTTTAGGGAAAGACCTATCAAACCATAACTAGTAGTTTTGACGTTCAAAAAAGTTTGCATTTATTTTGGCGTCAAATCTATAACTAATCCATAAATAATTCTATGTTTAAAGCAATGAATAAAATAAATATAAAATCCAAGAGTTTATGAAAAACAAAATATTTTTGAATCAATTTTTATGACAAAATTAATTATAAAAAATTAATCTAATTTTCAATAGATTAACATTTATTCAAAACATCTCTAAAGACTAGATATTAAAGTAATTGATGAATAGTTTTGCTATAATCTAATGATGGCCTCAATGTTTAACAGGATTTTGAAGACATTTCTCACAAATCAAATCAAAAATCATTTCAGTCCTAATTATACTCAAAAATATTACAAATTTTTATTGATTTATAAATTTTTGATTTAAGTTTCAATACTTAAAAGACTTTAAAAAAGAGAAAATTTTATTTAAAGCTAAAAATCATTGAAAACAAATTCTTTTGTTAAATGACATTGTTATTAATGTCTGGGAAGCAGTCAAACAGGAAGTGCAGAAAATAATATATGTATTTATAGTAAAAATATTTAATTAAAATAAATTTTATATTATTTTCATTGTTAAGTCATATTCAAAACGATGTCTTGTCCTGTGCTCAGGCTTTGGACCCGTAGTCAAAACTCGATCATTAGGTCTTTAAGACAGGAATCAAATCAAAACTAAAACACATTTTATATCAAATGATTTTTTTTATTTTTTCTCAGAAAAAAATGTTTTTTTTACAGAAAAAGAAAACAATAATTAAAAATAAAATGAGAAAAAATGTTTTTCACATGAATTGTGTGTTTCTTATGATTTGTTTGTATTTTAAGTTTTTTACAAAATTTTATTTAATGTAATCAATGATTGAATGTTTTGAAGACAAACAAATGTTTTATTAATATCTAATCATTTTATGTCATATCAAATAGTATTATATTTTGCATTCATTTCTCATTTAATTTAATTTAAATACAAAAAATTGAAACAAATTTGAAAAATGATATTAAAATAAAGTAATTATTAATAAAACATTTTTTTGTTTCAAAACAAACAACTTTTCAAACAAACGATTTTTATAATGGGATTTGTTTTTGGTTTTGAAGTGATTTTATTTAATGTAATGAATTTGAAGACAAAAATTAAAATTTATTTTTTGGGATTTATTGTATGTTTTAATTCACAAATATTTTACTATTCATTTCAATCCATGTCTTCACAAATGTATGCCTTTTTATGTCTTCAATGAATTTAAATGAAAAATATTCAAAAAATGAATGAATGTATGATTAGATGAAATGATGAAAACTTTTTTGTTTCAGTATTTGTTGTTTTTTTTTTGTATTTTTAAATTAAAATCATTTTTTTTGTCTTTAATTTCACGCACAAAACGGTGTCGTAAATGAAAACTATTCAATACAAGTGTCACACAAAAGGGTTTTGTTTCGATTTACACATAAATAGTATTTTGGGCACAAATAGACTGTCCCTGAAATTTAAAAATCGCATCTTAAAAGTGGTAATCAAATACCACTTCATATAAAATCACTTCTGAATGTGAACGGAAAGGACGGCTTCTTATGATAAGACCATATCTTTCTCCACATATTCTTCAGTTGTTGTCTTTTTTAGCACTTTTTCGTTTGAATATCAGATTTGATGTCAATTATATGAATAATGAAGTGATGTTTGAGTTGTTTTTTGCAGTCATTGTTTAAAATCAATTAATTATTAAATTATAATTAAATTTCAAATTATATTAATTTTTTGGCGACAAAACGTGTGATATTTTTTGCTCAAAAATGTCAAACAATTATATAAAAAATTTTCGATAGTTTTAAAGGTGTTTTCGGACACAAATCGTTTGCATTGACTCTAAATTTGTTTCGCTTTTTATGCATTTTTTTAAACGAAAATTCATTTAAAGACAATTAAATCTCAAAATAAATTATTATATAAAAAATTTATACAGAATTTCACTAAAGAAAAATTTGATATAAATATGAGAACAAATGTCTTCATTATAAGTATAACAAAACGGAATGAAAAGACAGTTTTGAATATTTTAGTAAATTTTTGAACTTTTTTCAATTGATCTAAAAATTAAATAAAATATAAAAGAAAACAATAATTTGCACAAAAACTGTCTTTAAGTTATGATTTCAATAACTAATAATACAAATGAAGATTTGAGTTCAAAATTAAAATCTCAAAACATTTCCAAACATTTAATAATAATTGAAAATAAATTATTTTTGTAAATGTTTTCGTCTTTTTTAAAAAGCATTTATATCTCAAATAAGAAAATAATTGTGAAAAAAATATTAATTTCAAAACTTCTAAAAAACTATTCCTACAAAAAAAACAAACTTTTCGTGTCTTATGTTTTGTATTGAATTTTTATGAACAAATGTATGGAATGAATACATATAATAATAATATATAATTACAATTAATTATAATTATATCACAATTTGTTTGTCTCAGAGAATAAACAATTAATTAATTCAATTCAATTACTAATTTTTATGCATTTTTTTCATGCATTCAAATCAAAACAGATATAAGTTATTGTATTCCTCAAAAAATGTATTTTTATTTCCACTCATTTTATGACAACAATCATATGTATTGTTCGCTCGACTTATGAATTGTTTTTAATTGAAATCAATTTCAATAAATATTTAAAATTATTAATAGGTTTACGACAACATTCATCAGCTGTAGGTCTTTAACAATGATTTTAATAATTATTAAAATTTATACCAAAAATAATTTTCTAAATATTTTTTGTCATTTTCGTCAAAGGCTTCGACTGAATGCACGGTATGGCCAGTCGTATATTCAATGGCTACTAACAGTACAAACATTTTTTAAGTCAATATTCACTTTAAAATCCTATTTATATATGTTTTTCATTACGAGACGACTATTACGACTAAAAGTCTATCCAATGAAGAAATGTATATAAAATTGTTAATGAATTTTAAGCCAAATTTGGTCTTCAAAGAGAGTGACAAAACGATAACAAAATAAATTAAATAAAACAAAAAAGGGTTAAAAATATCTTAAATTGTATTTTAGTCTCAAAACACGATTTCATATTTGTCTAAAAATTAAATTTTTTGAAAATTTCCAAAAGTTTATCAAAAGAGAGGCAAGTGATCGCTCTGTTGGCACAGGCATACCGACAACCGTTCGGTCAAAGCACCGGTCGATTGGATAGGTTTGCATTTAAGTGCACAACAAAAAAATTTGTTATTCATTATTATTAAATGTTTTGTCGATTGAAAGGCACTATAAATAGCACAAGAAATACATTAATAGATAATTGCTTTCAAGATATTAGACAATAGTTTATTAGAAACCAATAACTGATTGCTTTTTGGTAATAAAGACTGAAAAATAAATGACAGATTCTGTGAGGATATGAAGAATTGCATAATTTTTAGGTAGAGTTCATGGCATGGATTGACAGATATTTAGAGAAATGTTTTATCAAATTATATAATATTATTATTATATTAATTACGCGAAACACTTGCAAACACTTGTGATAACTAACTGTTGAATATTAAGACATTAATTATTGTAATTATAATCAAAACTATCACTAAAAGTGGTTTCAAACCACAAGTGAATCAAAAACACAAATAACTATGAAATATATCTCCGAATGACCTGAGCATTGGTTTGGAAAATAATGAGACTTAAGTAGACTTACAATCAATTGATAAATTAAAAGTGAATTCAAGAATAAATTTTCATTAAATCATTATTTTTATAATGAATATAAAACTTCAAATTCAAATGGGAAGACCTTTTTCTTTATTTTTAGAGCGCCTACAGCTAACAGTGTCTTAAGATTTTCATTATTATTATTAAGTTATTTAAGGATTTGTTTTTAAGTTAACGTTTGAATAGATATTTCTTAAGTGTATTAAAAACAGAAATTTCATCAATTGTTTTGAATGTATTTTCAATATATATAACAAGACTTATACTTTCAGAGCGAAAAAGTCTGTCATTTATTCAAATAAAATAATAAAAATGTACCGAAAATAGAGATTTTGTCAATGATTTTCAAGTTTTGTTTTCAATCAAATCGTTTGGAAATGTTTTCATTCGTTTTCATGACTGCAAACACCTATCGATTACATACAAAAATTTCAAATTTCTTTACAATAATCATAAAAATCAATGATTTTTGACATTTATTTTGATTTGCAAATCATTTCAATTGAGAAACACTTTTTGGAAGAGATTTTGTTTGGGATTCATAACAATTGAGAAGTTTTTTCCCTTTAGTTAATGAATGAATCAATAAATCAAAACAATCAGTGATTGTGTTTCCAAGCGATTAGAACAATGACTTTCAACGAGAATGAGATAATCAATGGTATTCTTCATATCATATGGTGTCAGACTTTTTCAAATTGTTCTTCTGAAGCGCTTTTCAAGTATTTGTTTATCATTTGTTAAGTTTTGTCCAAAATATTAATTAACATTAATTTAAGTCATTATTTGGCAGTCAATTGAATAGCACTGTATGTAAAGAGTCGACACATCTCTTCATCTTCATTGATGGACATTAAAATCCATTATCTTCTACAATGAATATAATTCTTAGGCATTGAAGACAAAGAGTCCAATTGTAGACAGATATGAGAATCGCTTTCAACACACAAACAGTAGAAGAGTTTTCTTCTTATCAATGAATTCATGAATTGATTTATATTTTATTATTAATGGTATTCACAAAACACACCAAAATATTACACCAATACATGAAGAGTGGAAAACATAAACAAAAACATGAAATCACATAAAATGTCTTATTTTCACTTTGAATGAAAACAAAACTTAAAATATGATTCTTCACACAAATGAGAGTCAATTTGTTGGTAGTCATCAATGAATGGATGAATGAAATGAAAATGATTTGAATGAATGGTATGTTTGCAATGAATTCAAATCAATTGTTTAATAAAAATGTAATTCTTGAGAGTCTGTAGAAAATGGTTGTGAATCAACACAAACGCATTCGCTCTTCATTTGACCACTGGATCGGTCTATAGTCCAGAGTTCGTGGTCTCAAATGAGGATCAACTTTTGTTTCATGGAAAACATATTTATAAAATGGCATAAAATTCAATTCAATTTCATGATGAGGTAAAACACGTGACGACAATCGCATCGAAAATAATTAATTTTAAAAATAATAATATAATTAATTAATAATTAAATTGACTTCAAATGAATTTTCAATTAAACTAACAAAACATAATTAAAGAAATAATTTTCATTTCGATTGATTGTACATCTGATACGAGTGCTGGTCTTCGCCCGAAGCACTTCCACTACTGACCGAATGGGTGGGATTTGACGGATCCTATCGATTAGAAAAAGCATATATCAATCATTGATTACAAGACACCAGTTGTGATCAATAGCCAGAAAAGGGACAAATAATGAGAAATTCTATCAACAATTTATCCAATAATACAAGCGTTAAATCGATTGCAAATCTCTAAAAACCTTTCAAAATATGAGTTAAATAAAAGAGAAAATTAATTGTCTTTTTCTTTCGCTTTCAGATCATAGAAATGAAAGGAAAGGCTTTTTTGTGGCGAAAACAAAATACTGATAAATGGATTTACACTTACGTCTCCTCCGAGTGGAACAGTTTGTATCAGTTGTGTCGGGTATAGGTTTCCATAGCCATGTGGAGCGCCCGTCACGTACTGTATATACAGTTTGTATCAATTAATGTCAAATCACAACATATTTCAAATAAATGTTCAAATATATGAAATTAACGTTTCAATAGACATACCGAAGCGCCGGAAACACCTGACAGTTGGATTTGGGACATCTGTGCCGTGAGTTGAGGCATGAGTGTTGAGAAGTGAAGAGTGTTTGGATCCAAACCCGACGGAATCATCTGTGCCATAGCGTGGGGTTGGACTATGTATTGGGTGGTCGCCTGGGGGTGCATCCATGGGTTCTGTAGGGTCTGATAGGCACCCGAGACTGGCGTAGAATATTGTCTTTGGTATGAACTCATGGTTGAGGGCATCAATTGAGTGGTCACTCCATTTTGGGTGAGACTCGACGAGTCGTATGCGATGGAAATCGGCTTAAGAGACAACAAACGAATAAATATTATATAAAATAAATAAAATTTAATTAAAATTACATTCAATAAAAAAATCTCATTAAATAACACAAACTGTGATCGCATTTAATTTGTATAAAACAAATAAAAAAAGTATGCAATAATTCAAACAATTAATTCATGAAAAGAGGAAATGAAACCAATGTTCAAACAAATATTCAAACCCTAAAAGAGTGGCGAAAATCAATATAAAAATTTAAATGAATTGTTTTGTTGTCTTATTTGCAGACAAAAGGATAACTCAAACAAAACTAATTGAATCAAATCAGTGATCGCCAGAAGAGAAAATAAGCACAGGGAGAGAACCCCCTGAACACCATTTAAAGAATTTGCACTTTCCTGTGCACATACAGACCCTGGACTTGACAGACAATGAACAGAATTACAGTCAAATAAAGAGTAATTAATCTAAACCATAGCTAAACGAAAGGCACACTTACGTCGCCGTCTCTCCAGCGCGAGTCCTGTCCTTTGAATTGGCTTTTCTTCTTATTGCCGCCGTCGGCAAACTTGACCAGCAGTGCCTCTTTACAACTGGGCAGTAGTTTGCCGTTGAATATCGTTATTATTGATTCACATTTCTCTTTGCTTTCCATTCTATATATTCATTACGAATAATACAAATCAATATTCAATTATAAGTTGAAAAGTGTTTAACAGACATTCAGTTATCTATTCATTCACTCTAAAGACTAACAGAGAGTTCAGAATAAGATTAATTGCGGATTAAATGAGAGATAATGTCTCGAAGAGAGAGAAAATCAATTAAAAGCAAACAATTAATGATTGCTTAAAAAAACATTTAATGAACTAAAAAATCTTTAAAAAGTTAAACATTCGTTAAAAATACAAAATGAGTTCATTTCAAGTAGTGTACAAAAAATGAACGAAGGAGTGGATGGAGTGGAAAGAGTACATACCGGGCGAATCCGACACCTCTGGGTTGCATATTAGCGTCTCTCAATATTCTGGTTGAGATGACTGTGCCGTAAGGGGCGAGCATTGTCTCCAGTTCCGTTTCTGTCATATATGGCGGTAGATTTGCAATGTACAGATTGGTCGGGTCTTGCTCTTGTTGCTGGCGTGGACAGGGAGGCAGACATACAGTCAGTTATTGCATCAATCATACACTCATATATCATAGCATAGGTAGCCAATGGTGGGAAGGGTGGGAAGGGGTGGCAAATAAATGAAAGAGAACTTAAAACTTCAAAAATACTTAGAGTTCTTTTGGTAGAATTTTATTCACATTTGGCCTATTATGAGGAATGGTCTAAACGCCATTCATTGGCTACCTGTGCTCTTTATATTAAACGATCTCAATTTTATATAAAAAGGTGTTAAACACAAGAGATATATAATTAAAATTATATAAAATTCAATGTTAAGTATGAATGAAAAATCGTGTAAAACTGAATGGGATATTTAGGGGAATATAATTTCCTATTAATTAAAGGGTGTGTTTTCAGTCATTTTACATAATATTTGCAAAATTGAAAAATTTATAAATCATTGATTAAAATATCTAATAATTTCACGAATAAATAATATAAAATAATTTTATAAATTTGAATATATTATTGACTCTTATTTAACGTTTAATTGAATCTATGAATTAAGGCTTTAATACTGTATAACAACATTGAAATTCTTTTCACTTATAGCTCAACAAAACATAAACCCATAGAAATAAATATAAAAATTTTTAGAGAAAATTGGATTTCATTCTCGAAAGACTCATAAATAAAATGAGACAATGTTTCGACAAAATTCTCATTTTCATTGAGATTTTTCATTCAAACTTTCAATTACGACAATATAAATGATAAATCCATAAAAAGCATGTCTTTGAATATAAATATTCGATACATTGAAAACAGGGTTAAAAATATTGAAAAACAAAAATTGGCGCAAATAATAGTATAGCAAAGGTATAGGTAATAATAAATATAAAGTATTAGAAAAAATATATAAAATATTGATTAAACAAAAAATCGAAATAATTATTGATTTTGTGATTAAATATAAATTTATATTTTGTTTCGTAAGGAAATGGATATTAATGTAAAACATATATAAAAGGCGTTTATATAAATGTTTTTGTCTTATACTTAAAGCCTCACCAATTTGTTTGTCTGCGGGGAAGAGATTTTGTTCCGATTGGTGTCTGTGCACTGTTTTGTGGACAGTTTGTTGGGACAGTTTGTTGGGACAGTTCGCAGAGTTTTATTTGAAGAGCAAAGAGAGTAATGTATATTTCGAAGAGAAAAAAGACAAAAAAGTTTGAATAAATGAATGAATCGATCAAAAACACTGCAATAGCTTTGCAGCCAATTATACATTAAAATACATATTAGAGTGAAATTAATAAAACAAATTTCAAATCACAAAACACACGACAATACATATAACACGACATAAATGTATAAAAAATTAATTATTGTTTAAAAAGATATAAAAAAATGAAGTGAAATAAAAATAATTACAAAAATATTATTCAAATGAGAGCTAAAGAACCAAAAAGAAAAATAAACTGATATTTCATTCTCAAAAATTTTTATTAGATATAAGAAAAGTGTTTTAATGTTAACAGAAGTGTAATAATAGAGCAAAAGTGCACAAACCTTAGCCATCTGTGCCTGAACTCCCTGTGTCTGAAGATTTTTGACCGCACTCTCGGCTGCGATCGGAGATTCAAAGTCTACAAAACCATAGCCTAATCGACAAAATACAATTCAAATATAGTTTGTGCTAAAAGGGAAAGAGAGGTCAAGACTACAGACCTTTACACTTATTGGTATTCTTGTCGAGAATGGCTTTCGTTGATATTATGGTTCCATAACTGAGACAAAAAACCATATTTTAAATGTCATTTAAATCTATTATGAGTTTCAAAGTCCGAAACTTACGGCGAACAGAGAGCGTATAAATCCTTATCTGTTGTGGTCGGTGTCAGACCCCGGATATATAGGTTGGTTTTGCTTAATTGTTCAGCTAATGAAGTGTTGCCATTGGCTGCGTTCACAGAAACCGAACCACCATTTCCTGTCCCTCCAGATCCAGAGCTGGACGCCGATGCCGAACCATTCGATGCAGTCTGGGATGAACCCCCTGTGCTAGCAGTGGACACAGGTGGCGATGAGGCTGGCATTCGTGAACTTTGATACCCCTTAAAAGGAAACAATAAATATATTAAAAATATGATAAATAGTGAAAAATAAGTGAAAAAACAATGGATAACGAAATGATTCAAACACTTTGTCAGCATTTTTATGACAAATAAATTATATTTCAGAACTGATATACATTTGTGATACGAGTTATACAAAGAATTGACAAAAAAACGTAAATAAATATATTTTATATCTCATACCAAATGAAATGCGAAGAGAAATACAATTTACTGTTGTTTAGAAAATATAAAATATTATAAGTTATAAAAATAATTATATAATTATATAATGAGATCATTTCAAGAGATGTCTAAACGAATTAAAGTCACTAACTTTTGTTAG
Organism: Quadroppia sp. Gr-Ori-00064; assembly: GCA_034700825.1. Classification (NCBI taxonomy): domain Eukaryota; kingdom Metazoa; phylum Arthropoda; class Arachnida; order Sarcoptiformes; family Quadroppiidae; genus Quadroppia; species Quadroppia sp. Gr-Ori-00064. The sequence goes on along the minus strand of JAQIXR010000422.1, from coordinate 1,584 downwards.
GGAAAGACAGGACTGAAGTTTGTGATGATATCAACCACTAATTAGATTATTATACACTGAATGGATTGCAAACAAATCAATACAAGAAATAAATAAATTCAATTCAGTTGTGAAAATGAAATCAATTATTCAACTATTTTTTATAGATAATGATTGTTATGAGAAATTGAGACATATTTGTGACAAATATAAAAGCTATTGATTTGACAACAAATTACAAATCATAAATTTATGGCAAATTGTGTACAAAATTTCAAACAATGAATTCAAACAAATACATCAAAAATCAGTTCACGAATTCATCAATAAATTACAATTTGAATCAGTATTTAATTCATATAAAAGTAAATTAAATATACATTTGATGAACAATAATATGAGAGAAGATATGACTAATTAGTCTTAAAAGAAAAGACAAATTCACGAACAAAATGCAAATAAAACATCATTTAATGGCAATAATATGAATAATATTCACAATTCTTGTAATATTCGTGACATTGAAAACACGATTAAATAAATTGATTGAAAAAATTAATTATAAATACAATCAAAAACCAGTTTTAGAAGTAAATTATTTTTCAGTCACAAAAAAATCCATTCATTAGTTATAAAATGAAAATAAAAATATTGAATAAAAATCAAATTCGACTAAAATATAGATAATTAAAAATTAACAAAAATGAATAACAAAATATTAGTGTGTTTTGAAGTCTTGTATATAAATAAATGTCTGATAATATATTTATTTGAGATTAGACTCAAAATTGAATGAATAAATATTAAAGTAATAATGAAATCAATTTTTGCTATTTTAAGACTTTCACTACACTTTCGCAACGACATCAGACATCACAGTCTCTCTTAATCTCCAGAAAACTTTTTATGTAAAGAAAAAATATTGCGATAAATATATAAAAAAAATATTGATTTTTGTTTAAAGAGCTCTCAATTCAAGTGTTCTATGAAATCAAATATCATATAATATCATATAATGCGATGAATAATGAAAGAGATATTTATTATATTTCAAAATAAAATGAATTTAATATAATATAATATATCGAAATAATTAGAATAAATGTCAGACAACGACTAATCAGAGGATAAATAATTATTAATAGACTGGATTTGATAGCATTAGTGAACAAAATTATATCAAAATCTATACTATTTTTATTGCTAATCAAATATGGTTTCATATATTCTATAAAAATAAAAACAGATTTCTTATGAAAATATATAAATATAAAAAATAATATTTCAAAAGATTGAATACAAAATTGAAACACACTTTATATGCAAAACTCTTCTGAAAAGACGATAATTCAAAACCAATACAACAATTTCAGGCATATATCGAACTGAAGTTCAGTGGTTTGAATGGCTTTAAACAGAATAGAAGAGAAATATTGTTTGAAAATAAGATAATAGGAATAATTCATTAGAAAGAGAGTCTGGTATATACCGTTCCACCCTATACTAAGAGCCAAATATTAATTATGATCATACAATGCCACCAAGTGATCAAATTTCATTGCTATGTCTATTATGTCTCTAACTTGTTATACCTAAAAAATTTTG
>JAQIXR010000421.1:0-28424 GCA_034700825.1 Quadroppia sp. Gr-Ori-00064 | reverse complement strand
CTGAATTAAAATTAATTAAATTACTATTTAAATCACTAAAACATTGGTTATAAAAACACACGTTTTGACCCTGCGCAGTCATAACCCTGCGCCAATTTTGAAATTTGTGAGAATTTCTTGAATTTATTTATAATTATAATATTTTTTATTATAAAATACATAATTAAAATATATTTTAATAATATATTCAAATGAATGGGAATTGAGTTATGGTTTAGGAATAATTGCTTTTATGAATTGCAGTCAAATTTTTATATACAGATCGACTGATTATTTATTATCTCCCCATAAATGTGGTATTAATTGTCCTATTATTGAGTGAATAACTTATTTGGCCTTTGATTCGCATTCTGTGAAAGAAATAAACTTCAAAATTAATATCAATTTCAGTCTTGAACTCAAAAAAAATAAATATTTCTATAATTTTTTTGTCAAAATATATATTTATTTTGATTAAAATCCTTGAATTCATTTCATGCTCTGATTGTCATTATTTCATACATAACACAATACTTACGATTTTGTAACTATTTTTCCAATCCATCCCCACCTCCTTCACCGCCGCCATAGTCACCACCATCTATATTGATGTCTTGACCACCGCCGCCATAATCTTGTCCGCCGCCATCAAGACCTTTGAGCAACACATTAGTAAAGAGTTTTTAAAAACTATAAATCTTTTGATTACCTCCCAATTGATCGCCACCGAACCCTTCGTCGCCACCAAACCCTTGATTACCCCCTCCCAGACCACCTAAACCTTGATTTCCACCTCCGCCGCCGCCTCCAAGACCACCTAAGCCGCCCAATCCACCTAATCCTCCTCCACCTCCTCTTTGTCTACCGCCACCACCTCCAAGACCTCCAAGACCACCGAGATTGCCCAGACCTCCCAAACCACCTTGGTTGCCTCTTCCTCCACCTCCGCCTCCACCACCTCCAAGACCTCCCAATCCACCAAGTGGAAGGCCAAGAGCTTGACCCAACTGTCCTAAGCCAGCGAGAGGATTACCCCCGCCACCCAATCCGCCCAGACCTCCAAGTCCTCCGAGTCCGGGAGAATTTTGTCCACCACCGCCACCGAGTCCACCCAACCCTCCTAATCCTCCAAGGCCTTGATTTTGACCGCCTCCACCTCCGAGGCCTCCCAATCCATCTAATCCTCCGAGCCCTCCTCCTCCGCCGCCTCCTCTTCTACCCCCACCACCAAACCCTCCCAGACCTTGACCGGCGAGTCCTTGTCCTTGACCGCCTCCAAGCCCTCCTCCCAGGCCACCTAAACCTAGATCTCCGAATCCAAGGTTACCGAGACCTAAGTTTCCGAGACCTAATCCGAGTCCACCTAATAAATCTCCACCGCCTCCGCCTCCGCCACCCCTCCCCTGAGCGCCCACTCTCTTCAGTATTAAAATTGACTGAATTATGAAAATCAAAAATATCTGAAAAAATAAATATTCTTAAAATGAATAAATTATTTCTTAAAATTCAATTCATTTCTTACTTTTTGTTTCATTTTATTTGAAATCAATTGAAAACTGAATTTAAAAAAGATTTTTATAAATATTTTTATAAAACGAAATATAAATATAAAACTTATTTAATGTTTAAGAAACACAAAAAACTTTAGAATTAAATAATTTTTTCAATTTTCAAATGATTTTATATGACTTCGAGTTTCGAAACCCGAGAGGAAATACACGGGCGATGAACACGACTTCACCTTTTCTTTACATAACTTATCTTTAAAACACATTTAAGGCTTTGTATTGAGTTTGACGTTTTGTATATAATTGAGGAAACCGTATACAAACGGATATTATCAATGGCACCAACACTACACTACTGTCCAACATTTGAGGGATAGATATATCTGATAATTGTTTTCACTTTTCAGCTCAATATTCACTTGATTTCAATACGTTTTTTCCGGAAATTTTTGTTTTATTTTTTGATATTTTGGTTTCAAAAAATAATTATTCATTTGAGACAAATGTATAATCAGATGACATAACAACTGTTCGGCAAATATTTGCCAACCAATCGACCAAATCATAAATGTTTGAAAGCTTTAAATTTAAAGACAAACACTTTTTGGTTTCATTGATTGTCGGCACCGATATGTGGTCGGCACCGATATGTGGTCGGCACCGATATGTGGTCGGCACCAACCAGTGGTTGACGTGAATCAAAACTATAAAATATTTATAAAAACTTATAACGAATTCTCAATTCTTTTCCTTTTAATAATATTTATTAATTAAAATGAATTCAATTTTTCATTTCTATTGAATTTGTTGAATGAATTGAATTCATATAAAAAACTCAAACAAATTCTAGAAATTTAATCATTTCTTTGCATTTTTATGTAATGTTTTTTTCCATTCATTTGAGATATTTCTCTGAAATCAATATTAAATTTTATGCCTTTATTGAGAAACGGCTAATAATCGGAAGTTATATAAGAATTATGTAATAATAGGTTTCAAATCATTTTTTGCTTTCAGTTATTGAAATTCGGTTCAAATATTTAGAGTGTGTTTCCTATGCCTTTCCTACACTTAACTACATTTAATTAGATCTGACTTTCCGTTTAAATGTCTGTTAACTAAAACATAAAAATTATATTTCATTTGTTTGTAATATTTTACAGAATTATGTTTAAGACATTCATTCGTAAACTATATATCTTTGTATACATTCAAAGAAAGAAATTCAAGGCTTTTGTCTTTATTTTGGTTGAAGTTTTTCAGCGGAAATGGTTTTCTCGTATATAAGAGTCATAACAATGAAGAAGGGCTTCATTTGCCGGAATTCGTGTCCAATATATGAATGAGTTTTTCAAAAATGAAGTATTTTTTGACATTTGTTTTGAATCTCTCAATCGTTAGCCTATCTCTAAGTCAGACCAACAACCCTTCCGGAGGTGCTACTAATAGTCATAATACTGGTAGCACCGGTAGTGGCAATACTGGTGGAACTGGTGCCAATAATGGCGATGGATCCCAGGGCTTCAATCGTGGATATTCATATAACACTGGTATACAGCCCTATCAGACCGGATATACCTATTTCCAACCCTTCGGAGATGAAGCCAACAAACAAAACGCCAATAATGCCGGCGCTCAGAATACCAACACTAACTCTGGCACACAGGCAGCTCAAGCTCAACCCGTGGCTCCCGTAGGATATCAGCCCGGATTCAATGCCTTTTCTACTGGACAACAAAATGGTCGACCGGTACCGCCTGTCCCTGGAATCCTCCACTTCGGACAGGGAGTTCCACCACCTGGAGCTCAAGCTCAACCAATTCAGATACAACCCATACAACTGCCCAACTTTGACACATCAGGTATTCATAATTTGGTTTCTTTTTGTCTTTTTATTATTAATTGTCATTAAATTCGAAACTTTTTGTCAAAGACTTTGGTCTACCAAACGGTGACTTTTTGGGCGGCGTTGGTGGTGGTGGAGGGGGTGGTGGTCAGGGCGGTGGTGGTCGAGGTGGTGGAGGAGGGAATAATAATTATAATAACAATAACGGATTCTTCTCTCAACCAAACAATAATAATAACAATAATAATAATGAATTTGGATTTCCCTCCGCCTCTAACGGCGGGGGTTTCGGTAATACCAACAATGGTTACGACGGTCTTCCCGACGATACCTCTTTGGCCAGCTTTGCAAACCTTGGTGGAGGACCCCTTGGGGGTGGTATTGGTGGTAACAACGGTGGTGGCGGACAGACCAATGACTACAACGACGATTTCGGAAATCTGGGAGACTTTGGGTCCGCCACTCAAAACAGGGGAACATTTGACATTTTGCCCGATCTTAACGAAAATGGATTTTTTAAACGAAAATAAGTTGTTTTTGAGTTTATTTATGTCTTATTATTTAACTTTCAATCAATGACTTTCAAAGCGATTCCTTCAAAAAAAACTTCAAAAGTTATTTGTTTGAAAACTCATGTCTTCTGTACTTTCATTGCATTAAGACTTCATTTAATTCATTGTAATTCTAACACTTTATTACATATTGGGTTTTATCGATTTCTTTGGATATCTGTTAAAAGTATTTTTGATTTATTTGATTATTATTAAAATTTTAGAGAAATTTGTTTTAATGAATAGATATCTAAAAATCTCGATCTCTTTATGTATAGAAAGCTATAATTTGTTGTAAATATTTCCCCATTAGTTGAATAAAATTTAGTTCATTTCTAACCAAATATTTTGAATTGAAAACTTTTTTTTATAAAATGTCTTAAATTTATAATATGAGTCAAAAAGCACTCATTCGACCAAAAAGTTTTAATTTATGTTTTTATTCATTTATTTTAATATAGTTATTGTTTTGCTTTAAACTCATGTATTATTTGTTGAATTTCACGCTTTTTTGATAATCTCAAAGGATTTCAAACCTTGAAAAGTGTACAAAAACTTTTTGTTGTCCTTAAAGTGACTTTTGGGACACCTTTGATATACAGACGAATATAGAAAAGAATTACAATTATTGCCCCTTAAAATGAAAGTAAAAGTTTTGCAAAATTAGTTAAGCCTTAATTGTTGTGACATTTGAAGGATATGGATGTTGTCATAAGGCAGGCGCTCATACACTACATAAGATACCATGAGTAAGTCCATAGTCAGGAAACGTATGGCTTTTATAACTAATTAATGATTTGATTTATTTGTCTCAAATGTTATAATAATTTACTATTAAATTATATTCAAATGAATTGCTTTTAACGAAATCGAGAGAAAGTTTTGTTTTATTTTTACTTTTCCGGTAATAATATAATAATAATTATTACAATGAAAACACTTATAGAAAACAACTGAATATTCATTTGACATTTGGTCAGGAATTTTAGGTTATATTCAAACAATTGCTTTGAATATTGAAAATGAAAATTAGACAAAAAAAACTTTAATTTATGTAACCATTAAAACATCAATAAATGATTACTTAATTGAGGTTTTTATTCATTATATGATTAGTGACAGTCGATTGCATTACTGATTTAGAACAGGGGTATTATAGAGAGTGAAAGCATAGGCAGGCAAAGGTGGAAACCCTTTATTGAAAACAGTAAAACTCATTTAGTATTGAATTAATTGTGTCGCAAATGATTTGATTTAAGTCATTGTTAACCTCATTGACCCTTAAGTACTGATTAATATTAAACGAAATGATAATTACATTCATTTTGGTACCAAATGGTAACAAATGCTTAAGATTTTTGAATATCATTACATCAAAACATATAAAAAAGTTCGCAATTCTTCAAATCATATCATTTCTTGAATCGCTTTTCATTATTGGACACAATTAGTGATAATATCTCAAAATGAAAGCAATCGTAAGTTTAATGTATTTTGTGTTCAAATAATATTTTATAACAAATTTTGTTTACGAAAAGCTCTCTCTTTTGGCTCTCTTTGGCTTTGCTTTTGTTTTATCAGAAGCGGGTGGATATGGATTAGGGTATGGAGGATATGGAGGGTATGGTGGTTATGGTGGTGGTTATGGTGGCTATGGAGGTGGATATGGTGGCTATGGAGGTGGATTGGGATTTGGACATGGATACGGACTGGGACATGGATTTGGAGGGTATGGTCATGGACTGGGATATGGTCTAGGCCATTTCTATGGAGGATATGGAGGCTATGGAAGAGGATTTTATGGTCGATATTCGGGAGGGTTTTATCGATAATAAACTAACAAATGATAAATCGATTGACAATTATCTGTCTTATAATAGATTCTGATTCAAGAATATTCTTTCATTTTATTTTAATTATATTATTTATGAAATTTTTTTTGTAATCTTTTGTAAATTTTATGTAAAATTCAATTCAATTATGAAAAATTGAAAACCATTTGTCATTGTTATGAAACAACGAATTGAAGCGAAACCATAATTAAAATCTTTTGGCAATGAATGTGAAGTTAAATAATTAATAATTAATTATAAAAACCATTTATAAGAGTTTTTACCAAAAGTACTAAAATTGTGATTAACTTTGCTTTCAATGAAAATATCAAATAATAATTAAAAATGAAATTCAGTTTTCAATTAGAAAAATACATTCCTTTAATCTATTGACTAATATTATAGATAACTAATAGTTTTCAGAGAAAAATGTTTAATAACAATAAGTTGTATTAAATTTGAATGCATTTTGAAAATAAATTCATATTTAATGATAAAAAGTGAAACACATTTTGTTTCTCAAAATTGTAAAGAATTTATGAAATGTTGGATTAAAAGTGAAAAATAAAATCCATTTAAAATGCTTTGAAAAAATATTTATCAAAACTAATGGCAAAGCAATTACTTATGATTTTGTCATTAAATATTTAAAATTATTTAATACAAATTACAGGAAAGTCGGTTTTGGAAAGGTATGCAAATTTATTTAAAGCTCACAATACTTTCTATACATAATTAATAACTTTTTTTGACCCACTCTTACGAAAAAGTCATTATAAATTCATGGCTTTTCCGGTCATAAACGCAAACATTTTCATAACCAATGCTTACAAATGATTATGTTTTTGACATTTCTTCTGATTTTTGAATATTTTTCAAACAAATAGTCAGAAAATGATTTCAACTATTCGTTAAGTTTTCATTAAAAGTGGTCTGAAATCAAAGAACTTTTCTTAATATGTTTAAGATTTTGGTGAGAATTGAGATTAAAATATTTATATAACTATTTGTCAAACTTTTTGTCAATCAATTCATAGTTACTATTATTGCTGTTCTTAATTCTTCACGTATATGTCGACGCCTTCTATGGTTTGATGGGATTCAAGAAGAATATAACAATCTTTATGCGCGTCGACTCTCAAAATTACACCTATTTTGAACCGGATTAAATTGAAGATATGATTACCAAATATAAAGCCAATTGTTTGACAACTTTTGAATTGATTTTCAGTCAATTCATATCTGTTTTTATTCTATATATAGGTTTAAATTGAAAATTATTTGACGTAAATGTCGTTAAAAATACAATAATTTGTTTTAATGTGTAAATTGTTGTCCAGTTTTGGAGTAAGTCTTAAAAAATTATTTTTATTTTGTTATTAAATCGATTGAATCATTGATTACAATATAATTCAATTATAATTAATTCTTTGTGTTCGTTGTGTTCTTCGGTTCCGACTTCTCTGTCGGTTACGAGTTCTCTGATTCAATGCTCCGGGTCTGACATCTTCGGCATCGTCTGCAGGGGCTATATTGCCATTGCCATTGACTCCTGGATTGCCATTATTTGGATCTATTGGACATTAGTTACTCTATAGACATATTCGACTCTTTCAATGAATTATCAAAAAATGATTGTCTTTGAGAACAAATAATTTCAACGACTTTACCCTCAATGACATTAAGGGGTAAATGAGAAACAAAAGATTCAATAAAATATCACTTGATGTGAAACTTACTCTGAAATCGCAATAATATAACATAAGTCCTTTGAAAGAAAAACGCCTCCTTATGGACAGGCAGTTCCGATGAACGGTTCGACGACAACAGAGACTCAGAATAATTGCTTTGAATTGAAATTTTTGATAATTTTTTACAATAATATGTATTTATTTTGAAGAATATTGCCATCAAAAGTAGTACTGAAATTGCGGTGTAATTCATGTTTTTAAACATTCATTCATTCATTGAATTTTGAAAACTTTTGATAACTTTATTTTGCAACCGATTTGTGAGACATTCAATGAATATATTTTGTGAATATATTTATAGTTAAACCAATAATGAGATAATTGTTTAACAAAATGTCAATCAAATATTGATTATTTCCAAACACTTTTATTGTGTTTTAAAGTCAAATATTTGTTCAAATGTGTGCCAAATGACAGCCTTTTCATCGTTTCTTCAATAATATGTCACATATCGTAAACTTCATTTACCTGATACTACCTGTGCTTACCTGTGCTTACCATTCATTATACAATCATTTGAATTGTTTGCAAACAATAAATCATTTCATTTTATGAATGAAATTATCGTAAATTAAATTAGTTTTATATTTGAGGCAAATATTGATTAAGAAATTCAACGAAAAATCAAATTTATTATCAATTGTAAGAATATTACTAAAAGACTAAGGCTTGTATTCAGAGAATAGACTCCAACTCAAACTCAATTTAATCCTTTTGGAGTTTGAGTTCAATCTCAAACTTTAAGTTGTATTCAAAAACTCATTGAGTTTGAGTTGGAGTTTAACTCATAAAGATGGAAAGCGCATGCGTTAGTGTGAGAGAGTTAATGTATATGTATGAGTATATGTATGTGTGATGCTATGGATGGACTGTATTGCATTTCAGCCAACTTACAGGGATAAAGTTGGTCTCACTCAGTCTTGAGATTTTGCTGAGTTTGAGCTCAAACTTGAGACCAAACTATGTTGAGTTTGATTTCAGAATAGATTCTGAGTTCAAACTCAGTCTTCAAACTCAACCTCCATCTCAAGACTCATTTTAGTATAGCACTGTAAAAGATTTTATGTGAAGACATAAAGGGTTTGAAATGATTTACAACATTTTGAACCCCTTTTAAATCATTTTCAATAATTTTCATAAATAAATAACTTTTTAAATAACAGAAAATATAACAAAAATTACAACATTTGTTAAAACTATAAAATATTTTTATAAATATTTTCGTTTCGGTTATTATTTGTAATATATTTTGAAAAATTATTATTGAATTGAAGTTTGAATTTTTGGTCATTTATTTCATTCATAAGATATTTAATATCGGATTCAAACTCATTGTTCGCTTCTTCGATGGCTTTGATGTCTTCAGCCATCTGTTCCACACTCAGTGAGTAGTCCTTCAAAACCATATATCGATTCAATTGTCTGTATCTTTGAATAGCATTTTGTGAGACAATGATCACAACGAAGACCAAAAGCAATGAAATGATTGCACAAAACCTATAGAAACGACGCTTTCGTATAGTTATTGAACTGTTTGTCCAATCGATTGTAATTCCAATCAAATTCAAAAACGACATTTCCTTCACACACACCAACACATCATCTGTTGATCACTTCTTCAGTTTTACCACTCATTTCATTTCACTTCAAATCACAATTGAATCACAATTTAAATGTCAAACAATTTCTTGTCATTTATTTATGTTTTCTATTGACAAGACATTGGAGTTCATTCATAAACAACGTTATGATTAAGCAAAGCACACACACGTTGTATGTGTTGAGCGCATGCGCTGTGAATGCATTGCTTGATATCCGCTTTGGTTTGACTTCCTTTCAATTGTAAGCCAAAACGTGTGGTCATTATAGCAATGGTTAGCAGTAATTATGATTTGATTATCGCTTAAATCAGTCTTTAATTATCTTTTGGTTTCACTTAAAGCCAACCAAACATAGCGTAGAGATCGGACGGGTGGCTGTCGTCCACTTCGGGCCCGATTCGGGCAAAACGGCTGCAATAGTCGATGTGATCGATCAGAACAGAGCCCTAATCGACGGTCCCGTCACAGGTGTTAAACGACAGGCCATTCAATTCAAACGATTGCGTTTAACACAATTCCGGATCCGTATCCCAAACGGCACCTCATCCAAAGTGGTGGCCAAGCGATGGAATGCCGATGAGATCACGAAGAAGTGGACGCAAACAAAACAGGCGAAGAGATTGCATTCAGTGGTTCTGGTATTGAATTTAATGTCTTTTTTTGATAATTACTTCTTTGAAAAGACTTCAGCAAATGATGAACAATAGTTCGATAGGAATTGCCGTCTGAACGACAATGTGTTGATAACCCCAGCTCTCTGACAAACCACCCGTCCATTCACTGGACATTCACTCTCTCTTTAACTGATCACTAATTGTATTGTCTGTTCTCTGTGTCCACAGAAGAGCCAAATGTCTGATTACGATCGATTCAAAGTCTATAAACTCAAACAAAGGGTTCGTTTTGTCTTATTTTTGGCCACAATTTGCAAAATGTATTCATTTTGATGTCATTTGTGGTCCACTTTTAGGTCAATCGTGCGATTAATCGCAAGTTTTTGGTCCTCAAAGCGAAGACTAATAAAGAATTGAAGGAAAAGAAGAAAAAGTTACCCAAAAAAGTGAAGAAACCGAAGAAACCGAAGAAGAAGACAACGATAAAACCTAAAGTCGCGAAGAAGTGATTCATTGAAATCTAACTTAAATTTAATTAAAGTTTTGATTGATTTATATTTTTTGACTCAATTTTTATTTCATTTTTTGACTTTAAATCTCATGAATTGAAGACATTTTTTATGTCTTTCATTGAACCAATGAATGGATGATTTGGTCCTTTTGGAAGTGTCTGAAGCATTGGTTCTGACTGTGAGTTGTTTTCAATAAAAGGACAAACAATTCATAAATGTTTTAATGCAAACGAATGTAAATAAAGCGCTAAAACTATGGTCTGATTATGACTGCAATGGCTCTCAATGTCCCCATTTGTGGTCAGATCGCTGTCATCTCATTCCTGTCTTCAGTCACATCGCTATTGATTATATCAATCGTTCAAATCTCAAACTCTTTCAATGTCTCCATTCGTGACCTCTTCATCGCTCACGCAGTCATTAATCACGTCATACTATGGCAGAGGTATTGGTCTCAGAGTCGACCAAAACTACATTTTCAGGTCATCTATGAATATATTGATCTTTGGTTTGGATATCAATGTTATGTCAATCACAACCTCAGGTGTCGTTAAGGGCGGCCCTATTGGGGGAGGCGTTCGCTTTGGGTGTCTTGATATGGCTGTTGGGAACCGATTGGTCGGCGTCTTTAGGCCTCTATGTAGTGGTTATGTCTTTATTTCATTTCTCCGAATACATGACAACAGCGATCATTAATCCGCGTTCGCTATCATTGGATTCATTCCTCTTAAACCACAGCAAAGAGTACGGAATGGCAGCCATGGCTGCGATGATCGAATTCTTCGTCGAAGTCTACTTTTGGCCACAAATCAAATCATATCGTTTTGTGACGGCTTTGGGATTAGTGTTCACTGTCTTCGGAGAGCTGTTGAGGAAGTCAGCGATGATTACTTCCGGCACTAATTTCAATCACATCGTCCAAAGTCGTCGACAAGAGGGCCACGAGTTGGTCACACACGGCATATATGGCCTCTGCAGACATCCCTCTTATGTCGGATGGTTTTGTTGGTCAATCGGAACTCAAGTAATGGTTCATTCGATCGCTCTTTGGATTCAATGTCTTTAACAATGAATTTCTTTTCAGTTAATCCTAACGAATCCCTTGTGTTGTGTCGTCTATGTGTCCATAATCTGGAAGTTCTTCAAAGAGCGCATATATGAAGAAGAGGTCTTTTTATTGAAATTCTTCGGCGAAGAATATGTTGAATATAAAAGACGAGTTCCGACAGGAATTCCTTTCATTAGTGGATATCGTTTTCAACGTTAAAATAATTTTAAATTTTATTTGATTTCAAAATAATTTTTATTTCAAATTATGTTATATTTTGATTGAATTCACAAAACAATGAGTTTTTGGTCTAAAGTGTCATTCAATACACCATTCAATGACTAGTCATTCATTTGTTACAAAAATCGTCAAAAACTATTCAATTGTTAAGAACTCTTAAGACCATTAACGATCGGCACCGGCATCAGGACTGGTGTCTCGTTTGGTCACATCTTTTTTCATTTGTTCTTCAGTCAAAACCGATTGAGTGGTAGAAACGGGTTTGGGTTTGCGTTTGGGTTCACTTCCAAGCGACGACTTCGAGACCTTTTCGTTGGCCATACCTCCGGTTCCTCCAATTGGTTCGGATGTCGGACGAGGGGTGCCTTTGGTATCCGGTTCGTCGTTCCTAGACATACCCCCTGTCGACTTCCGAGCAATCATTCTGTTTATGTTTCCATACATAGCTTTGAGACTCAAAACTGATTCAAATTAAAGACAATATTAAAGACTGTTTTCAGCGATACTCAAATCAATGTCTTTTCAAACAATTTCTCAATCTTTAAGACCTAAAAACCCCTGAAATACCTATGAGTCATAGGATATGACTTTAGCTCTGACTAAACACTTGCTTTGAGTTCAAAATTGCTTTCAAAAGTTGAGACAAAAGTTGGCATACATTGAGTGACGTATTATATGAACAGTGAATCAAATTATAAAAGTTTTTCATTTATTTATTCATTGATTTAAATTCACTTCTTGTGTCCAAACAAATCAATGTCCAGACAATCGGCACCTGATTTCTTGCACTGCAATCACTGTCTCACTCGTGATATCATTGACAACACATTCTTTGTGACGCGATGTCTGAAAGTCTTCTGCCGTTTGTGTCGAAAGAAGAGTAAATTCAATGATAATACCATTGATTGAAACAATCATTTGTTGTTCATATCATTGCAGACCAATTGAATGGTGGCTTTGGATGTGATTGCGGATCAGTTGTGTGTCAGACGTTGCCATTGAATGACACCATCGATGACTGCGTCAAAGCTTTCTTCAGAGACACCAAACAATTGAAGAGAGATCTGTTGAAAGCAGTGGTCTTTCAGACACAACAACGACTCCATTTGATCCATGGCCTCAACGACAAGGTATGAGAAGACAAATCATTGGTTAGTTTAATGTCTCTCTCAATAGTGAAGACAAGAAAAACTTTTTCCTATTTTTTTTGTCTTTAATTCAAATGAAATCTTTTGTCGAAATTTATATCAAATGAATAACTCTTTGAATGGTTTTTGTCTTTTATTTGATTTGATTTCAGATCAGACGATTAGAGACAGAGAACTCAAGACTCAAATCAAATGAGTATTGTTTGGCAAAAGAGAACCAAAGGATTAAATGTGAAAATCAAAGATTGAGATCAAGTTTGAGTGAAACGAACGAACCATTGATTATGTGAGTAATGATTGGATTGGATTTCAATCATTTCATCAATGATTGCATTGAGAGATGAACTCAAATATGAGTTATATTTCAGACAAAATTCATTCAATTCTCGAAATAATAATCAAATAATTGGACTAAAATTGAGTGATATTTTTCGGACTCAAAACGAGGTTTACTTTTGAATAATTTTCATATTTTTGTCAATTTTTACTCAATATTCTGTTCCCAATCTCTTCTCAATCTCCAGTTCCAACCAATGGCCAAAAGGGCAAACTTGTCATCAAATGCCGATCTCTTTAAATTCAGTGACAGTTATGTGAAGAGCGATTCCATTGATTCCATTCGTAGTCAACAATCCATATATTCATCAGATTTTAGGAGAAAATCACAAAACATTTATTCGTCTTCAATGACACCAATGAGTGTCGACAGCACTGGAACTAATAGATTCAATTCAGTGCTATTCACTCGAACCCCGTCTTCACTGTCAAGCCTTTCGGCCGTAGATATAAAAGTAATATTAAAGTCAATTAAAATAATTTGTATTTTATTTTCAGATGAATCACGGGATCAGACAAAACAAAGACAGAGTTATCCATAAGATGTGAGTCAAAGAATTATCATAAAAATAATTATCATTAATTGAAAACTAATTTGATTTTCAGAATTCAAAAACATCGCTAAAATTGTTTAAATTTGAGTGAAATTTCATTTAAACCATAAATTCATTTTCATTTATAGTTAGGTTTTTGTCAAATAGTTTTTTGTATAAAATTCTTACTTATAATTAGTTTTCATTAAATAAGATATAAATTAAATTATTTTGAATTTTTCTATTAAATGAAATACTTATAAAATAATGTTTTCTGACAAAAGTCAAAGTGTTTTAGAGATTATGTTTTGTTTGAGTTTTATTTGATATTAATTTTCGGAGAGAATACAAAACAATGTGTTTTTCGCCTCAAATCTCATTCAATACACGACTAGTCATTCATTTGTTGTAAAAAATTGTAAAAACTATTCAATTGTTAAGTATTATTAAGACTCCTAACGACCGGCGCCGGCATCAGGATTCTGGGAACCAGAGATGAGGAGGAATATGACGAGCGGCACGATATACATCCACTGGAATCAAACCATTCATTCATTTGTATATTAATTGTAAATCAAATTCAAAAATAATCACATATTTAGCAAAGAAGGAACGGTTGTCTGTCTTGTCTCCGTGGATCTTCTCCGCCTTTTCCTGCTCTAAGCGCTGGACATATGTCTGGGTGTCGGGTCTGACAGGCGTTCAAAGCAAACCATAAATGCATTTTTCAATAAACAAATGACTGAATGAATACCCAATTGAGACCACTGTTGGCATAACGACAACAGTTGTGTTAAAGTTCGTCAATTTTGTCGCTAAAGAACTCTTCACCGAAGGAATGCAATGAGGATTAAGAGTGGATGCGCTCAATGACAAAAACTGGCCGTTCGTGTCGAGTGTTACGACCAGAGTGTCGGAAAGGGATGACTCGTATAGTGAGCACTGAATGAGGAAAAACAAAATGAAATTAATTTTTCAATTAATCCCAAATGAAATCCATTTTATTCACAGCTGTGATAAAAGTGGTCGAAGTCTTCATCGGCTTCTCGTCCTCTAATGACTTGACGGCAACCGCTTTCAGATGATAAAAGTTACCATCGATTGAAGATTGCTATCAATCAATGGATCAGACATTAAGACAAACGAAATGATATCAAAGAATACCTTCAACGAAGCGATTGTCTCAATAGAGAGCGGTTCCTGTCTTATGGTTGGGATGTTATTCGTAATCTTTATCGAAGCCCTCAATTCATAGCTTAGATCTGATGTGAAGACAATTGAATGGTTAGGAAGTGATTGACACTAAATGGCAGTCATTTCATACCAGAACTGAATCCATGAAATAGTTTTATGTAAACATTATTTGATTCTCCGATCACTAAGTCTTCGCAAAACTAGACATCAATTGATAAACAATAATTGCATTCATTGTTAACCAAATTCTCACCGATTTGTCGATTATTGCAATCAAAGCAAACATTAAATAAATATTCATTTTATAAATCATTTTTCAAAAGCAAAACAAAATTAAATCACTTTTAATACACAAAACGTTTGTACAAAAAGTACGTCTTTATATGTTTTGTACATTTATTCATATATTCTTTGACTAAAAAATGATTTTTAAATTACATTTAATTTTCATTTATATTCAAAACTATAATAACATTTGAAAACAATTTAAACAAAATTCTCAATGACTTTGAAATGCATTTCTAATGATATCTCTTCTTCGGCGAAATGAAGAACTCTTTGAGGATTAGCTCCCAATTCAGTGAGTCTTTGGAAGAATATATTCTCTTCTTTTGCAATCCATGGCCGGAACCGACACATCACTTGATAGGGCGTGACGTTTATGTGGACAGTTATATGGAGTTTTGCGAAGTGTTTGAGCACTTCCAGGGCTGTGACCCAAGTGTTCGCACCACCAGAATGTCCGCCGTCTAACCAATACATCATATCTATCGATGACATGAAGTTCTTCAGCTCTAAGTCATCGGAACTGACATAAAAAGCATACAAAAACTGATTCAAAACAACACATCCTTTACTAAATCCAATCAAAACTATTTTCACGTCTTTATCGATGTCTAAATCGATGTCCAATTCGTGGAAACAATTCATTAAAATAAGTCTTAAATGTCTTAAACAGTGTTTTGTGAACTGATGTTTAGGACATCCAAATGAGTCGCTGTCGACGAAGTGGTCGTAAACGGCATATGTCTTCTCGTGGAACCGATTGGCGCGGATCACAAACACATGACTTGTTGTGAACTTTTGTGACAAAATGTTTGCCATATTTTCGAGACTATAACCAATGTATTGATTGTTATGGCTTTCAGTCATATTGTGGTTCAGGTCTTGGATATCACCACCAAAATAGCAGACAATACGACTGTCCGTTGTCTTTGGCGTCACATCTTTGGGTAATTTATAGATAATGTCATTGAATCTATTGGTCAGGCCTTCGACAGCCCGAAGAATACGTATCGTTGACATTGATCTCAAGTCTAGTCTTCAAAACATAATTTCAAAAAAAAACATTATATAAAATCGTTCACAAATAACGTATAACTAATTGTCATATCTTTTGCCCCTTTTGTTCATCTATTAGTGATTTTAAGCTTAAAACCCAATTCATTCAAAAACTTATAATTTCAATGATTACGTCATTTCTGAATAACTCTTAATATAATTAAAGCGCTTTTTCTTGAAATAGACTTTTGTTTACATTTTTATTGAATGAAAGTTTGATTCAATAAAAACACAAACTTTTGAAACAAATCCAATGAATGGTTTATTAGTGAAAGAGTTGTCCAAAAAGATGTTAACCATCTGTTTTGAGGGCAATATAGGAAGTGGTAAAACGTCTTCACTTAAGTACTTGTCAGAGAAGTACCCAAACGTGTTGTCAGTGTCGGAACCGTTGGACAAATGGATGGATTTGAGGGGACATAACGTCATAGAAATGCTCTACAAAGACATTAACGCCAATGCATTCACTTTTGAACACTACGCCCAACTGACCCGGCTATTGATGTTCGAAAACACCCTTAATTCAGACCCCCTTAACCCTAAACCCATTCGACTTATGGAGCGATCGATTTATTCCCAAAGATATTGTTTCACTGAAAACCTCTTTCAATGGTTTGTCAAAACAATTGTATTTTCATTGAATTGATGTCAAAAAAATATGTTATTCTTCAGCGAAAACCTAACGACACCTGAGTTCGTAATACTCGATGAATGGTTCAAATGGTTGAGCGCAAAGAGTTGTTTCAAAGCGGATCTAATCGTGTATTTGAGGACAAGTCCACAAACTGTGTTCGAAAGGATCAAAAACAGGTCCAGAAGTGAAGAGACGAAGATATCTCTTGTAATCAAATGTCTTATGTTTTGAATCCACAAATGAAATGAATAATTATTTTTAGGAATATCTGAAACAAATCCATGAAATGCACGACAAATGGCTCTTAGACTCCAATCGTGGCATTGATTCGCCAAATGTTTTGACACTAAACGCAGATTTGGACCAAAAGGTATTGTTTCCACTACTGGATCAACATTTGGGACAGACATTCAAAGAGTTTTCATAAGTTTTGATAAGTTTTCAAAATATAAATTATTTCTAAAAGCAAACAAAATGTCAATAAAATCATAAAAATTTCATTCATTTACAAAAAAGTAATAAAAAGTTTGAATTCATAATAATTTTGTCATTCAATTGCAAATTGTGTTCATTTGAGGGCTTTTTGTAGATCCCAGCTATTGTTGGACAGGGATTGCAGTGCTTTTTCATGGCTTAAACCTTTAATTGACATAAATTTTTTAATCTTTTCCTCAAATTCTTTGAATTCATTTGTATTGAACTTTTGTCGTTGTTTTTCATCGACGGCATAAGAATAGGTCCAAAACTTTGCGGTCTTGTTGTATAGGTTGAGGTCAGTGCGATACTGGGCGGCCACCACCTCGTCCTGGGGGTCGTCCGGCACCGGACTCGACAGGAATGACTGCAATGATATGAGCACCGACTCGATTGTGAGCGCCGCCGCCCACTGGTCTTTGAGGATATCAAGACATATGACACCCGTTTGCGATGAGATGTTTGGGTGCCATAGCTTTGTAGTGAACCGACAAATGGGTGCAATCATCGGATACTTCTCCGGAACCGTTACGTCGATCTCGAACACGCCATATTGGAATGGGGTGTCGTCTGCGCCAAGAATACGACACTTGAGATGACAGTTGTTCTCTTCGACCACTTCTACAGAATAACTGTTTTGATACAAATCGTTGTTTTTCATCATTTTTTGGATCTCTTTATTGATTCTCTTGTTTTGAGCCATAATTTTGTCTCTCTTAAGAGCTTTTGAATTGAAGTATTTGTTAATGACTTTTGAAATGTAGGTTTGATTAGAGAATAACTGTTCTGTCGGTTCTCAATACAAACGCGTGAAATAACAATGAATTGCAATTGACATGAATTTGAATTCAAAACTTAAACTATTTATAAAATTTCAAAAATTTTAATTTACTTAAAAATAACTAAAACAATCGCCCCTTAAAGTCGTGATTAGTCATTATTTCACTGAAAGGGGTGAAAGTTTTCTTTGGAAAACTGTGCACTACTTTAGGTTCAAAATAAATAGTATTTTTTGGTATTTTTTTCTCCAAAAAACTTAAGACACGGAATATTTAAGAGAAATCTGTCAAAAATTGTAATCTTTTATTGAATTAAAAACAAAAATACAATAATAAGTAAATAACTAATCAATCACTCGTTTGGCAAAAATATATTACACAGACTTTCGTCTAAATCTCTTTACATATCATTAAATGTAAAGAAATTCTCCATTTATTTGAATAATAATTTGATTAATCTTTGCTTAAATATTGCTTTATATTTAAAGCCATTCCCCATATGATTGACAATAGGATCGAGTGGTGAATAAAACAAGTGATCAATTGTTTTAATTTACAAATCATTAAAACTAATGTCAACTCAAATACAGTAATTGTTTTTCGCAAATAAATTCAATTCATAAATAAATCGCAAAAAAACAAGTTTTCATTTTTTGTGCGAATTCTTACTTCAAGTTTAAAAATAAAAAAATATATAATTATTTGATAATAATTATCATTAAAGCTATGATTTGTGCGAAAACCACAAATTTATTCATAACTTTAGACGTTTATTATGAAAATCGTTGTATTTTTTATTAATTTATATTTTAATATATAATTAATTTATAAATAAATTATTTAAATTATATTTAAATGAAAGTTATTATTAAAAACTATTAAAACGATTAGTTTTTCATAATTTCTTTATAACAAATCAAATTAAATTGATTTTTGATATGAATTTTTCACATAAAATGTACATTTGGTCTCATTTCCACATTTATTTCAATCACCTGATTATTAGCCCTAAAGGATAGCTTTTTTCGCGAAATACCCCCTTAAAATCCCCTTGAAAAGGTATTTTCTCTTTAAAAGATTAGATGTTTTCAAATAAAACTTTTCTGTTTTGACTCTAATCGCAAGGAATTTGAAATTCATTTCCTTCTAATACCCCATAATAGCCCATATCTGACATTAGTTATGAAGATATCTTTAAATAAAATTCAGATTTATTTAAAAATATATGAATTTATAATTTGTTTAATTTAATTAATACTCAATTTTAATGAATTCAAAACCAAATTAATTGATAGAAAAAGTCTAATCAAAATCAATCAAATTCTATATTATATTAATATTTATAAGTAATTAAACTTTTAATAATAATTAATGGATTTTTTATCAATAATTTTCAAATATATGATTGAATTTAAGTAAAATTTAAAGAAATAAATGTAAAAAATATTTAATGTTTATTACCTATAGGTATGGAATACCTGTCCGATGAGCATAATGTAGTCTATAGGCTATGACAACATTCACTGCAAACATCACATAATATTTTAAGGGAAGAAATACAACAAAAAATACACTAAACTAATAAAATATTCAAAAGGGGTACAAAATTGTAAACAACTACTTGTGAAAGAGTATAACAATAAATTGCAATTTATTAACTAAGCCCCTGTTTATTATGTGATCAAGTACATTTCAATGCATGTAATAACTGTACATAAAATGTATTGAAATGTAATTTCTTTTGATTTGATATTCAAATCAAACGATATATAGATTCAAAGATAACGAGAAATCGTATTAATTGAGAGCAGTTGTAATACAGAGAAAGTTTTGTGTAAGAAATAATTAATGAAAAATTATACAGAAAGTTAATTACCTGTACCTTGGTCACATCTATCAACTTTAAATTGGTTCTATTGTTATCGAAAGTCATTTATATTTCGTTTTATTTTAAATTATTTTTTATAATTAATTTAAAAAATCATTGAATGAATGATTAAAAGAATTGACTTTGGGTTCAATCGATTCATATTCAAGTTTAACGATATATCGCTTCCGCTTTCAATCCATTATAAACTGATTTTGTTTTTTGAGTCAATTTTTAAGTAAAGAAAATTTTTTAAAATTCTTGTTTAAAGTGGAGCTACGATTGGATACATTTGACCACAAATTTACCACAAAAAAAATTAATTAAATATTATTATAAAAAATAAAATATAATTTTTAAAAACCAATGAATCAAAGAATACAGAATCAAATCATTTATTGAATAACATTAAGAATTATCTCATTTTCAGCTCTCAATAAATTCTTATAAATATATATAATTTATATTTAATATTATATTAAGTATTGATTGAAATAAATTACAATTAAATAATTAGATGAATATTGACTTCAAATGTTTGGATGGATTTGAAAGTTGATAACAGTCTTGGCTTTAGAAGAACCAGTCGTGACCCTTGTCTAGTGATAGTGACATCGCCCCCTTATGGCTCCAGTCCCATAGGTCGTCGTGTCCGCCGACGTGATGATTGCCACCTCTCAAGTGGTCGAACTGTCTCTTAGAGGCTTCCAATGCCTTTCCATACTTTGCAAAGCCCTGTGCCGAACGAACTAAGACAAATGGCATCAACAACTTCTTAAGTGTATTCCCACTGAAATATATGGGGAAACACTCGTTGGGATCGATGGACACAACGCTTATTATCAACAGAATTGATATTATCTGAAAATAATCGCAAAAAAAAAGAGTTTAGAAAACACTTTACGAATAAGAAAAGACAAACAATTTTTTGCTAACTTTTAAATTCATTGTTGAATAACATATAATATTTAATCCAATATTTTTTTGATACCAAATATTGCTTTTTGATCGAAAGCTTTTCAAACACTGAAAGTAAAAGTTTTGCACAACTTCTTTATAAATACTTTTTGGCAAAACTTTCGCTGATTTTGAAAATGGATTTATTTTTGTTGATTTGTGAGTATTTAAATGGGGACAGAATTAGGCTATTCGGGCAGGAATTGCATATGTTTTCATCAAAACATTTCTCTTTCGAAAGCTTTTTGTGTATTAAATATAATCACTGTTTTATAGGATATATCGAAAAGGCATTTCCAAACCCTCCTCCCATTCGCTTAAAAAACGTTATGTTTTTCTAACTTTGAAAACTTGTGATTAATTTTTTGCGGAAAATATAGGTCTTATAATATAAGGGTTACGAATAAATAACAGCAAAACCTCCCGAACCTATCACTGAAATGTGATTTTATTTTATATTTTCGTTATAATGTTGTTCTAAAACCACTTTATCTATGGTTTAATCTTTTTAAAAATAACTATAATAAAGATATTTTGCCAATAAGACAGATGACGACCAAGGTGACTTTGCTAGGCAGCTCAGAGTGACTGCCTTGGTCACTTTACGAACACTTTAATACTGAATATGAATTTATTCAACAAAATAATTGATAACAAAATTAATGAAATGTTCATTTTTCAGTTAAACCCCTGATTTGTAACCCTTGACCACACAAAATAATGCCTTAAAATGTCATTTATTTCGTAAATGTTTTCCAACTCTATATTTATTGTAAATTAAATGTTATTTAAATTAATTTAACATAACTTATACTCGAGTTGTGCTTGTATTGAGAATATGTCAAAACGTGATTACAATGGGTTTGACTCAAAGTTATATAGAGTTTTGAATAATATTTTTTGTGAACATTAATTACACTTTTCATGGCTTTCTTTAATTTAAAATGAGTTTTATGTAATAGAGAGGGACTGCCAAAGGAGACAGACTTCAAGTTTAATGAAAAGTAAGAAAGGTTCTTTAATAACATTTACAGTGAATTATAGCAAAAATGTAATACAAGAAAAAGTGAAACATATTTAACATTGGCTTTAAGGGGTGTAACCATGTAAGAGGTGTACCCCTGGCTATCAAATACTAATCACAAGAAATATTTAAACATTTTGTTTTTCTTTCGTTTTATTTACTGTCAAATCATTTCTAAAAAATTTGTTTATGATTTAAATATAATAAAATTTAAATTATTGTTTGAATAAAGTCATGATTTGAGTAAAAATTCAGAGCATTTGAAAAATCAAAAATTCTTTTCAAATAATTTTGATTAAACAAAAAACTCAATAAATTTAATTGATATGAATTTTCATTTCATTTCTTGTATTATAATTAATGAAATTCATATTTTCATTATAACATCCATAGTTTGGGGCTATTGTTATAAAATGCAAGTTTAGCCCCTGAAGGGAAGTGCAGGGTTAGGTTATCAATGAAAAGACGGACCAAATGACAACTGAGTGATAAGAAGTATTTTTTTGTAAATGATTTTTACATACATTTTAGTTCACTTCAACCAAAAACGACAACTAATGAAAAAAATAAGACTTTTGTATAAATGAAATGAAATGTTGTATTTATTGTATATATAACTCATATCCAAATTGCGATGAATTCTGAAAATTATAAATTATATTAAATATTAATTATTTTTTAATAACAAATAAGAGATCGAAAAACAGATATGAATTCACAAGTCTTTTCATCCAATAATTTTAGATTAAAATCACATTAATTTTTTATGCCTAAAAGAAAAAAATAATTATTAAATATAACTTTTGTAGTATTTGAAAAGTTTTGTACATTTTTAGGTCACTTGTAATCAAAAATTCATTCAATTAATATTTAGTTTTAAATACCTGTAAATGAAAAACAGATCCGAAAAGAGATAAGCATTGAATGCTTTATAGCATGCCTTCAGCATTATGTGCAGGGGGTATAATCTTCAATTTAAGGGGTTTATGGCATAAAGGTTTTGTGGAATTTTTTTTAATGAGTTAACTTCAAAACTATAGGTTTTGTGAGAAAAATCATTTTCATATAAAACTGTCGTCTCTTTTCGTCATTAAAACTCTAAAATAAAGTCTTTACTGAGTTTTGAGACTTTTGTTCATATCTTTGAAATCATTGAAATTAGCATAAAATCAATTACTAATTGCAAGTCCTGTCTATGAAATGATGATAAGAAGATGTGATGATGTGATGACGAGGGTATTCCTGATGTATGACTCCTTGCCTATCATTCTTCATTCGGTGCTCGTTATCATCAAATTAATTAATATTAAAATCAATTTTCTATATTTTACACAAATCTAATGAATAGTTTATAATACATTTGTGTGACTTTTGGGTCCAAAAAGCCGTAAATATCTCTCAAAATATACGATCAATTATTCACTTTTGAGTGAATTCGTTCAATAAAATTGAAAAACTTGTCGTTTGATTACAGGAAACGAAATGAACTAAACATATATTCCATTGGTTTTCCTCATTATTTAAATACGAATTCAAAATAATTTACAAAAACTCTTCAGATATTTATAGAGATATTTATAGAGAGAGTATTTATTTGAAACATTACTTACTCTTAATTTATAGTTGAAAAGGGATTTCGGAATTAATTTCAAAGAAAAACACTTTCCAAACAAATAACATAAAAATCGAGATTTCTATGGATTTCCTAAAAATTTTAATCCTTAGAGCGATTTATTCCTTATTTGTATTGACAGAGATATAGTGTCTGTGCTGAGGTGTGCGGGGTGTGAATGGAATAATACATGATTTTGAACATTTATGATCATTTTGTACACTCTTTTCGTGCTTTAGTTATACTTTTGCTGAATAAATATGAATAAAACAATCATAGAATCAGTTATTAAGTTATTTGTATTAATCTTAAGAATTCATCAAATATTTAATCTTAAAACATATGAAAAAGGTTTGGCTTTTTATAACTTTGGGCAAAGTTTTTCAAAACTCACTCAAATTCATCGCAATAATTGAATTTAATGAAAAAATAATTCAAATTATTATAAATATATTAACATTTAATTAAATTAATTTCATTTAATGAATGAAATATTCTTACAATTCATTGTTTGTTCGCAAAATATTTCACATTTGGAAATAATTTCTTCCTTTTTATTGTAGTTTAAAAATATGAACAAAAATTAAATCAAAGTTAATCTCAATCTCTGTTCAATGATATACAATGACCACAATTGGATCCATTTCTACCTTCGAATAAATAGTGAATTTGTTAACAGTTTCTCTCATTTAATGCTTTTATGAACTTTTATTGCATTTTATATACTCTTTATTATAATAAAAATCATAACTTTCTCTCAATATATTTGAGATATAAATCATTTCAAATCATATTATATATTAAAGTTATCTATAATTAATGATTTGATTCGATTAGAAATGATATTCAATAATAATTTTAAAATTTTATAATTTTTTATAACGTTTTTGCATAAATTTTCTTTAAAAACATGACTCAAAGCTTTGGATTAAATTAAACATAAATTAAAAATCTTTGGAATAATTAATGACTTCTTATTAAATAAAATCAAAGCATAAAATGTAAACATTTTTCAATTATTTATTTGCATAAAATTCAATATAAATAAAAATATGTGAAAACTATATGAAAAAAATGATTCGTTACTAAAAAATTAATATTTATTTTCGTTTTTGAAGTTTTCTAATAAAATGATTAATTTTGAAATTAATTTTATTAATATTTATTTTTTTCTCACTTAAAACATATAAATTAGAATTTTTTTCAATCCAAAAGTTGTTGAGATCTTTGACCTTAATTTTGATTTCAAAATACATGTAATTCACACGAAAAGCAACTCTCAAACTACATGTGCCTAACAATCAACTGCTTTTTTAATGTGTTTTATCGTTGTAAAACTTGTTGGTATAATAGCTGATCAAACTTTGACTTGTCATAAGCACAGGTAGGGTCACAATAGGTGTCACAGGAGTTGATTGCGGGAGTCGTATAACTCATCCCAAAGACATGGCAACGAATCCAATGATAAGATGTTTTGACTCTTGGCTATTGATATAGCGATTCATCGATAGTCTTATCAATTGATTTATACGACAAATGGCTTCTAGACTTTGGGTGACCTGACCTGAATTGACTCCTCGTTGAGAAAACGATGAAAAATACCAATCAATCACTTTTTACTCAAATATTAATACCATTTGTTTTCAAATATCAATTTTTATGATTCGTAAAACAATTGAAAAATACTTTTTGTAACAATCGATACGTTATTAATATATTCAAAAGTAATGAAAAACAAAACAAAAGTTTGTTTTATAAATCCTTCCGAAAAAATGTCTTTAAATACACGCAAACAAATCGTTAATATCATTCAAATCATATTATTTTCATTTTTTTGGATCACTATTTAATTACATATTTTTTGTGACAAAAATATGAATAAAAATATATTTTTATTGAATTAAATAAATATATTTTTATTTATATTATTTGTAATAATTGATAGAAATTTAATTATAATTATTCGATAGGAATAACCGATTGTAAAGTCGGGTCAATCGCCCGATGGATAACAATTACCGCAATATTTGTCTTAAAATGAATTTGAATAAAATTATTATTATTTATATTAAATACAAATTAAAATAACGTTTAATTCAATCGATGTTATAATCAGTGATAAAATTGATATTTTTTTGAGAAGAGATTGGAAGTGATTGAGACATACATAGAGTTTGTGTGAAAGCAATCAATGAATCAATTGTTGTAATGTTTGACTGAATTGATGTAAATATAAGACAATGTTTAATATGAAAATGAATTGCATTTTATGGTATATTCGCGCCGTCGGGTCTTCTGTACCAAAACCTGGCTCTGAAGTCGTCACTACAGGTGAGAAATGCCGGCTGTGTTAGTGAATGGCAGAACTGGCGAATGGCGTTGTTATGGCCTAAAGACAGCAATGACTGTCGTTCGGCATTACGTGAATCCCAACAGCAAAGACTCGTCGACTTCTCGTCGGGGAATAGGACTAAAGGTATGGCTAATGAGTAACGAATTTATATGAATACTTCAATTATAGACAAACCGTAGTCTTCTGTGTGATTGAAACAGGCCTGTGCTCTGTGTGTCTGTTTGCCGGAAGCACCGGCACCTGTATATGCAATGAGACATCTGGACATTGAGAGCTCCCATAACTTAAGCAACGAATCCTTTCCACTCGAGAGGACATACTTTGGAAGGCATTCATAAAAATGTGAATCAAATAATGTAAAACAAAATGAAATACTTTTGCATTCCTTGAGAAGACAACGGAACAGATCTCCATCCCGTCGTGAGCTCTGGGAAAGATGTTTATACACCTATTGCTCACTCCATCCCAAAGTCTAATGTCTCCATCTTTAGAAGAAGTGGCGTAAAGGGAAGCGTTCGGGGAATAACTCACTTGAGTTATAGCACCCGAGTGTTGGTCAGAAGGAATGGCAGATACGAAGCACTGGGCGGTGTTCACGTCATACAGCCGTAGAGTCGGGTGTTGTGTTCCAACCAATATATAATCGCCTGAAGGATGGAATGCAAGACATCGGACAATATGTGCTTCCTTTCGACCAAACAAATAATATGTTAATATCTTAAGAATGGGTCCAAAGAGTGGACACAGACTTGAATTGATTTGAGGGCTCTCTTAACAGAAGGCTTTCCGTAGTCATAGAGTTTGATAGTCATGTCATGACTGCCGGACGCCAACAGTTGTTCCGTGGGATGAAACTGAAGACACGAGACCTCTTCCATGTGATCATAAAGAGTACGAATCACTGGATGTGTTTCGCTTTGAACCGGATTTATATCCTGTATGTCAGCGCCGGGACTACTCTTTGCGATCATTCTCTCGACGTCTAGTATTTTAATGGACGCGTCAACAGAACCCGTGGCCACGAGTTGTCCGTCTGGAGAGAAGGCACCGGCACGACAGGGGCCCTTATGGGAGGTCACGTACACTGTCTCGTATTGACTCGTCTGCACTGAATTGCCGTTCCGTTCGGTCTCGAAGTCCAGATCAATACCACTGCCCGGATGTACGACATCTCCACTCAGTGCCGGACTCTCTGTTCAGACAATTGATTTGATTTAAAAATACTGATAACTTTTGACACCATTTGAGACCTTCTTCTGATTTCAAGCTATTGGTGACCAAATGGAGTAGTCGTTGAGAGGGAGGACAGGCGTCCATCACTTTGGCCTCACTCGACAAAGACATGGCGAGACTCGTGTGTCCGTCATAGAAGAGTTGACTTAATCCACGTTTGCATCGATTAGACATCGCTTAAGACATTGTTTTTGCATAAATACCTGATTATAAGTCTATACAAGACATCGATTTCACGAATGCCGACATTTGTCTCACGACTTGACATTGTTTTCAATCAATTAGTGATTCTTTGGATCAGTTTTAGACAACAATTGTTTTCAAAAACAAACACAAAAAGTGTTGAAATTTAATCATAAATTACGTCCATTAAAATGAACCAAAATATAATAAATGATTGAACCACCTTGGTCACAATGTTGGTTATGACCTTTCACCTAATCAATTGCCACACGTTATGACCGAATCATTTCATTCATTACTTATTAATTAAATTATTTTTAAATATTTTAATTACTATTAAAATTTGATTAATATTGACGTCATTTATGTAAAATCCAGTCTTTGAAGACATGCTTTGGTTTTAAAAGTTTTGAAATTCTTTTAAGACTTTAATTAAAATATTAATTATTTTTTAATTCAATTTAAAACCGAAAGAGAAATGTCTGAACCGTTGGACACGAGTGGGGAAAGGGATGGACAGAAGGCAGTGAAAAAAGTGGGCAAAAGAGAAGACTACATCTCTTGGGACGAGTACTTCATGTCTGTGGCCTATCTCTCAGCCATGAGAAGCAAAGACCCCAACACTCAGATCGGCGCCTGTATTGTCAATGAAGACAAGAAGATCGTTGGCATCGGCTATAACGGAATGCCCATCGGGTGCAGCGACGACGACCTGCCATGGAATCAGACGGCAGACAATGCGTTGGACACGAAGTATCCCTATGTCTGTCACGCGGAACTCAATGCCATTCTCAACAAGAATAGCGCAGACCTGAAGAACTGTACCATTTTTATAGGTCTGTTCCCATGCAATGAGTGCTCGAAACTCATCATTCAATCGGGGATCAAAAGAGTGGTGTTTATGTCAGACAAATACAAAGACAAACTCGAATTCATGGCATCGAAACGATTGCTTCAAATGGCAAATATTGAGACAAAACAATTCATTACAAATAAAACACAAATTATTATCGATTTAAATCATCTCAATTCAAAGCAATGACTCTTTCGGAGAAGAAAACACTTTTTGACAAACATTTTCCACATTTTATATCCGAAATAACTTTTTTTTAAACGAGTTTTCCATAAATCAAATGAAATAAAAGTTTTAATGATTTTCGATTGCATTCAATTCAGACGTTTTGTTACCAATGATTAAGAACTTCATTGAAAGTCACGAAAGACTCGAATGTCTTCAATAGTGAAAAATTGGGTCAAATATTATGGTTGAGGAG
>JAQIXR010000420.1:0-28487 GCA_034700825.1 Quadroppia sp. Gr-Ori-00064 | reverse complement strand
GAGAGAGAGAGAGAGAGAGAGAGAGAGAGAGAGTTGGCTGCAATTTGTGTAAAGTTAGTATCGATTAATGTAAGTGTTATTTGTGTTGAAGGGTTGACACAAGTGAGTGATGTAGTGATAATGAGATGAAGATATATTGTCTGTATCTTTCATTTGGTTCTAGTCTTTAACATAACCCTAGAATCAGGACAGTCAGTAAAGAACCGGACAATCAAAATAAGTCACATATATTAGTATAAACTCTAAAATAATGACAAATAATTCAATTGATTTATAATATATTTATTAATATTTGAAACAATAATAGAAAACAATATTTTCATCAAATCTAATATAGAGTAAAATATTTTATTCCAATAAAAGCTTTTATTGATTTTCAATCCTTTTATTCTAGTTTTTATAGAATTAATACATTGGGAATAATTAAGAATTTATGAGACATTTCGTTTGATCACAAATATAGCACATATTGGATCACAAACTCATTACATGTGTTTTGACAGACTTTCACATAAGAAATGTATGAAAAGTTATGAAATGTTGAATTAAATATATAAAAAATCAATTTTTAGACGACATTAAATGTCAGAAACAAATGGTTTTAATGTATTATAAATTAAATTCACAGAAAATTATTCACAAAAATTGCATTAATTTCACAAATTATATGAATAGTGAATGAGTTATACCTCTGAATGACATTATGTTTTAATGTGAGAACAATTTCATTAATTTAATTCACTTATTGTGTGCTATACTAACAGAGTCGACAGTAATATTTAAAGCCTATAAAAATATTTGATTAAAAGACTCTTAATATTCAATATGAGATGTATTATAAACATCAAAAATATGTATTTATAAGTATTTTTAAAATTTTTATTTTTATGTCTAAAATATATATAAATATATCTAATATTCACTTCATATGAATTTCATTTCAAATTATTTGTATAATGCAATCAAATTCATATAAATAGTAATTGAAATTATTATTAAAACCCAATGTATATCGCAATTGATTTATCATATTATTCACTACAAAAACATAATATTTCATTGATTTTTATTATTTAAAAATTTTAATTATTTTCAACAATAAAAATACACAAAATATCGTATTGTATGCAAAATATGTACTTTATATGCAATTATGACTGAAATATGTATTTATGTGATTTTATAGGGTATAGTAATAAAACTACTTGTGCTCTCTGTATGCACACTTCATATCCATATTAATCATGAGTTTTCCTTTTATTAAATCAATTCTAGACATTGACTTTTAGTTAAGCATATGAGTGATGGTCATAAAGGATGTCAGGTTAGGATAAAACATATCCAAAGTATTCAATTGAAGACCAAAGGGATGTCAAAGCAAAACATATTCATTGAATTTGAAATAAATTTCTATAAAACATCAAAACTCATTGTTGAGCCCAAGGCTTGCAATTTGTATAACCAGTGACCGAATACTATGTCTCACACTTTGAAAGTTCTTATAATTTCATTACAGTATATATTATATGAAAAAAGGTCTAAACCTCTTATCAATCACTGAAGAGTAAATTTAATCAAATATCACCTCAAATGAGATTCACATAATTTGAATTGATTTGATTTAGTAGTCATTAAAGAGACGACAAACCATTACAACCATTGCAAACATTGCCTAATATTACAGATATTCTGTATTTTCTCTTTAACTGTATATAAGTTTGTGCTAAATATATCCAAAAGAGTAATGTTATTATTGTTTGAAATTCTCTTCAATTACACTATATTTAAGACTCATTTTTAATGATAATAAGAATTTCATTCTTTAATAGCAATACTATTAATAAAATATTTAATATTTTACTACATTTTTTGCAACTCAAACATTCTTACAAAAAATGTTTTATAAATAAAATAATTCAGAGATATTTTAACTAAAAAATTCCACTTCTGTATAAATATAGCTAAAGTTTGCATTTTATGTCTTCAATATCGCTATAATGACTATTCAATTGAGAAATTTTTTTATGTTTGCAATGATTTTTCGAAAAAATTAAATCAAAAATTTCAGTGAAATCACAAATTCAATCCAAATCTAAATATATTTAAGAATATTTTATTTAAATTTTGTGTTTTGCAGAAAAAACATTAGAAAATCATTTATTGACAAAACGGATATAAAAAGATGTCATAAAAATAAGTTTCATATCTTTTATGACTTAATGGATATATTTTTATGTTTACTCAAACCATAATATTATTTGATTTGATTCACAAATCGTTAGAACTTATGAATAAATTAATAATAGTTAAGAAAATGTTGTCTTTTATGACAATTATCTTTCATTTTTAACATAAATGTTTTCATAAAAACATTAATTATTAATACTTTTAATTCTATTATAATTACAAATATTTTGCATAAAATGTAAAATATTCTGATATTTATTCTGATATTATAGTCAACGAAAAGTTATAATCATTTTTTGAAACAATTATTCATTTCATTTAACATCAAAAAGTGATTTAATATTTAAAATCAATTTTGAGCAATCATTTGAGGACTTACCATGGTTAGTTTTGAAGAGTCACCATGGTTAGTTTCACATCGTTGTATATTTTGAAAGAATCTGAAAATTATTACAAGTAATAACAGATAAATATTTTTGCACTTAATATACAGTAATATAATATATAAAACACTTCTGAAACCAAATGCCCACAAATTCACAGATAAAATGCTATTTTTCACTATTTATGTCATATTTTTTAAAAATTATCTCAAAAATAGCTATAGTGTTGAAAACAAATGCTTGACTCTTGTGTTCGTCGAGAAATATATGGGTTTATTATGTCATAAAAATTTATATTTCGACAAAAGAAAACTAAAAAAGATATTAATATATGAGAAAAATTTCAAAACTATTTTGTATATAGTTTTGAAGACATGAACAAAATTATAGATTTAATGTATATTTTTGTTTACATTTATAATGATTACAAAAAAATGAATTATGTGTTGAATATGTATTTGTTTTAAATATACTGTAGTTTTGAATGAAAGCGAAAAAGTTTTTCATTCATTCATCTAAAAGTAATATCAAAAATAATATTTATATAATAGAGAGAAAATTCTTGTAAAACTTTTACAGCACTGGTACTATCAGTGCCATAAAAGGTGTTTTTTATATATAAAATTTGTTGATTGAACTAAAAATAGGATCAATTAGACTGAAGTGAATGAAAAATTGATCAAATAATACATATTTCAGATAACAATTTTGTTTCCTTTCATAGCATTTGCAGTCTTTGAGAAAAAAGTTTATAAATGAAGACATTTTCAAATATTATGCAAAATATTTGTTTATTTTGATAACAAGTCTTGAAATTATTATTTTTAATAAAACCATTTAAAGTTGTATGAGTTTTAGCATTGAGTTTACATTATTAAAAGTTTTATTAAAATTTTCGTTTTGTTTAAAGTTTCAAATCATTTATATTTTTGTTGCATTTATTTTAATATAATTTTATTGATTTACACAAAAAAAAGATCAAAAGTAAATAGAGTTATATTTATGAATATATTCACGATTTTTGAGATCAATAATAAATAAAATCATATATTTTTCAACCATAACATTGGGTTTTGGTTCTCTCAAATCATTTAAAATGTGGTCAAAATTCACATAAAGTGATTGTAAGTCAAGAAACGTATTTATAGAGCAAAGCATAACCGCTATAAAAGCCATTAAAAGCGTGAATCATATATCGAAAAATCATTAAGAATTTGATTTTTTTGGATGAAATCTCTCTTTTCAAACACTTTTGGTCTCTTAGAGCTCACGATAATCACAGTCTGATTGAAAACTAATTTTAGTTTCTTAAGTATTTCTCACATCTTTTCGTTGAAAATATTTTCATTAATTTATTTTTATTTCATCCAAACTATGTTTCAGTAAATCCTTTAAAACGTTATTTTTCTTAAAAATATTTTCATTTAATGATAACAACAATTGAATGCATTTAATAGTTTTCACCACTTTTTGTGTGATTTGAATAATTTGTTACTTAGTTTTGATAATAAAAACGGAAACATAAATAAAAATAATAACAAATGAATTCATTTTTCAGATGACATACATTTGTTATACAAATGTCTCTGAGATTCAAATGATGACAAAATGCAATGAAATGACCAAACTCTTCACATGTTATAAATGAACAGAGATTATGTAAATCACATTCAAATGATAACCATTTGTTTATTGCATCGAAAATTATGACTAAAATTAAAGCAATTTTTCAATGCATTATTTACATCAATATCGGAAAGCTATGGGAATGTTGTCTTCCTTCCTGTCTATCCCTATAAGATATGCCAAAATAATAGCTATAAAAGCACTCAAAATTTGAAGCAATGAAAACAACGATAGCATTGAAGTGAGAAATGCTTTAAACATTGTTTTCAATGTTTAGTATAAGAAATGAATGTTTGGTCGGACAGAGAGTATGGCCTAAATTGAGATATATTTTGATTTGCAGTCAATGCTATAAATCATTACATCGTCTTCACTGTCGCTGAGCTTATGGTTTATTTGCACAAAGACTTCTTTAAAGAATATCAATAGAGAGGTTCACTCAATGGCTAATGAATAACAAACTTATTTTGAACTCAAACTAACACTTGAGATAAAGGCTATGTTTAGACAAAAGCAAATACTTTTGTCTTTACTGAAGAATTCACTCAAAATTCATGCGAACAATAGATATAATCGTAAGTCAAATGCAATCTTTGAATAATCAATGATTGCTTTTAATATATAATTGAATGAAAGAAATATATAACAAAAAAAATTATATCAAATCATATTATTGTGAATTTTCACTTTTGATATCATTTCACATCACATGTAATATAAAATTGAAATGAATTCAACTGAGAATTCAATATAAAATCATTTTTTCATTTTTATTTATAGATATTTTCATATAAGAGAATTGAACGAAGAATTGAATGCAACCAAAAATATCAATATTTCTATTGTATTTTTAATCACTTTTTAACAAAATATTACAATATATTTAAGTAAAGATTATCGAAATTTTTGAATAATAATTCATATATGAATTGATAGTCAAAATAAAAAGCTTTTATCATTAAATGAATTCATTTGAGACAATTATGAAAATATGATGTGATTTGAGTGAAAGTATGCTTTCGGGGAAATGGAGTATTATGTGAATATTCACAATCCTATCCATTGTGTCGCTCCTCATAACACAAGTCATTGTTTATGGCAATCAATTCATTGAAAAGTAGATTCTCTTTTATATTCATATCATTTTATATTATTTTTTACATAAAAGTTGAGAATAAGAGAACTTTAGAGTCTATTATGAAAACGGATAAAAGAAATGCTGTAATAAATGTGAAAAAATATGAATTGAAGAATGAATTGAAAAAATGCCTCAAAACTCAGTTCTGTCTTATAGTGAAAGTATATATCAAAGCGATTGTGAGTTAGAGACTGACTGTGAATCACAATCTCATAGCTTAACCAAAATCACTCCTTTAGGAATTCAAAGCAATATTTCCCAAAATGTGAAACTTTTGGGCCAGCGGTGGGTCTACTTCAATGCCAGCCCTTTATTACAGGCCAAAGGCTGCGCTCTATTTAAAGGAAGGCCAAAAATAAACAACGATTTGATTATACAGTAATTTATTATAAAAATATATATTTATTTTTTGCATATATTATGTAATGGTTTCTTGGAATGACTTCTTGTGAGTGGAGGAAAGGCATGAATTTAATACCAGAACAAAAATTAAACCAAATTCAGTCCCAAACGCATTCGGATTAGTTTTAATGAAACTTTTTGTGTCAAACAGTTTGACAAATAATATATAAAAATCATTATTTTTAGCACAAAATCCAAATTTATTCAAAGGCTTTGTAAACCCATTGAAAGACAATTTCATTATATTTTCATAACTTTTGAAATATATTTCATATCTTCTTCTAATAAATTATTCATTCAATGGTTTGAATAAAACAAAAACTTCACTAAATTTTTTAAATCCTTTATTGATTTCTTTGAGTTTTTCATTAATATTAATCTTCATATGAAATGAATTTAAATATACTTTTCATTCAAATTCGCAAACATTTATGAATTCGTTATTAAATGGATTATAAATCTCATGAAACGAAACATTTTTTCAAACAATTTATATATAAATTAAAAATACAGTCATTGCAGTCATTGCCTCCTTTTCATACATTTTTAACACTCAATAATCACTTGTGACCAAAGATTAATTACTGATAACAAGTGATTATTGAGTGGTAAAAATGGATTAATGAGTGAGAATGACTGTAATTGAAATTCATTTGCAATAATGCTTTCATTGCTTCACATATAATGCAAAAAAGCAATCAAACGAATTAAAGACAAATGTTTTTGATTTGTCTGAATATGAATACAATTTTCAATATAAAAAGCATTTATTATTTGATAAAAATATAATAAAGTATTGAATTATAGAGTATTTGAGAGACAATTAAGACTTGAATGCTTTGAATGGAGTCTTACATACGAACGAAGTGTATATGAATTGAGTGTAAGTTAGTTCTCATCACTCAATCGATACACTTATCACAGATTGCCTCTGATATGACTGATTGGTTGGAGTGGTATAACCACGACTGACGACATGCCACCACTGATCACACCCAACACTGACTCCGATATGACATGAAATGACAATCAATTCAAAACACATCAATCAATCGTTGAGTTCTGGAAATGCATTCATCAGTGCTTTCACTCAACAATGCATTCAACAATTTGAAGCCATTCCTCACTCCCGGCGCTCACCCAGACATCAATAAAGGGAATGTATTTTATTATAACTAATAAACGGTTTAATACAATAATAATAAAAGATATGAAAAAATGGATTAATTGTGACAAAAATGAAACCAAATTCTAATCATTAAAACTGTTTTTGAAAATTAATTCAAAAATTCTTTGAAACAAAACATTGAAATTGTTTTCAATGCTTTGAATGCTTTGAATTAAAGACAAAATTTTGGAAATAATAAAAATAAATGAATTGAAAGACATTGAAATTGAGTACAAAATGAGAACATATTATATGAATAGAAGAACAGAATCTTTGAACTAATTAAACGATTTCTTCTTTCTTTTAGCCTTCAGTTCACACCCATCGGTGCCAGAGTTGCGCCTCTTTTTGGCCGGTCCTCTCGGAGTCCAGGGTTTGACTGTTTGAGTCAAATCCAATCCTTTGGCTTTGATTCGGTCCATATGTTTCTCCAACAACTGTTTGGGAAGTTCAAGGTCTTCGTCGTCTTCCCAGACGTTGTCACCGATTGGACGCAATTTGTCGATAGGAATGAGTGCTCGACTGAACTGAAAGACAGACAAAGCAATGGTTAACGCAATTGTTGGCTCAAATGGTGGCAAACCTCCGGCGGGTCGAAGAACCTGACGTCATATTTGTGGTCCGGTCTGATGGCAATGACCTTCGAGGGCCACATCGGGTATTTGTCGAGCTTTGCGAACACCAGTTCGTGGGGCGGATCACAGACTAGAGTGAACCAGTCGTTTGGGTCGGTGTCGTTGTCGTACTTCATGTCCGATGAGAACTGATAGCAATCGACGCAAAGCTTGAGTTCAGAGATCTCGTGATTAAAGCGTTTCTCGAATTTCGAGATTTCGTCAAAACTTTGTTTGAATTTACTTTCGACACAAACCATATAATTGTGAACAAAGTGTTTGAAGTCATTAATCAGTTCCTGAAGTCTGTCATACAATTCGGTCATCGCTTTGTGTTTAATCGAAATCAAATCCATTTCCCGAAAGACCAAAATCTTTGACTTTTCGTTCAAATCGATGGCATATTTGACAAACATTTCCGGATCGAAACTGAACTCCAAATTGTTTATCAGAAGTGAAAGACATTTATTTAACTCAGACTTTGAGATGCGATTGACTTTGGATGTGTCGACCGATTCGGTCAGAAGTCGACAATAAGTGCATTTGAAGTCATTTTCATCAAATCCTTTCATCGATTTGTTCTCTGATTTCAAACAAAGCAAATGAAAGGCTCGAAAACAAGTCTTGCAATCAATGAGTCCTTCGGTTTCGCGAACCGAATGACAACTAAAGCAAATCCAATCGTTGGTCGAATCGCCGAAAGCTTTTCGGTCAAAGTTTGCCGAATATCTAATACAACAAATGACTCAAAACATGGCTAACAGTGCTATCAATACCTGAACTGATGGTCAGTCGACTCTTCGACGACAATGAGCTGATCGTCGATCGCGTTATCAATCATTTCTTTGAGTCGTTTCTCGTTTGGCTTAATGTTGAATAAGTCAAACATTTTCGTTGCCATCGATTGGTGTAAGTCTTCGACACTTTTCTGCCAATCAATCGATTCAATCATTCGCCACAATTTGGACACCGTTTCCGTCGATGTCTTTCGCGCGTACTTTGCGTTCAATTGATAACGACTTTCCACTCGAAAGGTGTCCTTCCTTTCGATAGTCGCCTCCACTTTCGACTCGCCATTGGGTTTGCCATCAATTGTGTCGTCACTCAAAGACACCACTCTTTGGATGCCTTCGCAGTCATTGAGACAAATGTCGTCCACTTCTGTGGTTGTCATCATTTGGTCAATGGTTTCAAAACAATCAATTGGTTATGAAATCAATGGATAACTGAATGAAAGTGAGATCAAAAGAGTGGTAAATGAGATGAAAGACTGAAGAGAACAATGGGTTTCACTTCGAAGACAACACTTCTCTCAAATCGAATGTCATTTCGAATGTCAATCAATTGTTTCGTCCATTCATTAAAAACGTTACGCATTTTGACTCAAAAACAATTCATTTATTTTTAATATTAATTATGAAATAATTTTATTTTATTTACATTTAATAGTATTTTATTAATTGTATTAAAGATATGAAAAAAATTATAATAAATTCAGTAAAAGAATATTTATTTAAAAGTAGTTTCATTTAAATAGAGTAACAGTTTATATGAATAGTGAATGCATTTCACATTTTGAGCCCTTTTTTGAATTGAATTTCGAATTGAATGAAAAAAGCGCTAAAAATGTTCAATGCATTCACTATTCATATAAACTGTTACACAATTTAAATGAAACTACTTTTAAATAAATATTCTTTGACTGAATTTATTATAAAAATTCAATCAAAAAATAATTAAATTCATTGAAATGAATGCAATGAAAAACACAACCAATTATTGGAAAGTTAACATAAAATGTAAAAATGATTACAAAATCAATGAATTAATTATTAGACAAACAATTAATCGATAATTGAATGGAAAGACAAATAATGTTTAGTTAAAGACAATATAATTGACTCAAAAACCATTCAATCCATGGGTTCATCGCTTTGACGACAACCCAATGGTTGTCATCAGTTGTTATAAAGTTTTTTAACAATAATTCCTTTAATAAACAAATGGTTGAAAACTATGAGATTTGCAAACATTTATTGATTTTTAATAAATATAAAACATTTAAAACATATTAAGAATTAGTGATAATTAAAGTAAATGCAAAATAATTCATTAAAAGCTTATGTCATGAGTTATGACTGAAGCTTAACATTGCGAATATAACATAATTGGCACCTGAATTAAAGGGGCTATTATTAGACATTTGCTTTGAATGCTTTCAAACATTGAAATAATTTCATTATTTTCTCATTTATACGAATATTGAAATCAAATGAAAAATATTCTCTAATTTGAAATCGATTTTCAAAAATATTTTTTATTCTAATTTTTGAATATTTTTTATATTTTTTATTTAAATATTGAATTATTTGACAATTCTTTAAAGAAAATCACAATTTGAATGAAAATAACGTCTTTTCAATAAAAATCAATTTGTTTTTTAGGCTTAAAATGAAAGTATAGTTAAGACAACAAAATAAGTAATTATTTTTCAATTATTCTGTAATTAATGTCGAAATAAAAACAATGAATTTTACTAAAAAAATTAATTAGATTTTTATTCTTCGATTTAAATGAATAGAATTTAAGATTTTTCTTCAAATACTCGTAAAATGTAATGAAATGTAAATAAATTTTTTGAAAAACTAAGAATATTCTGATGTTTTGCTGATGAAGGAATCTATTGGAACGGTATGTCGTCGTTTGATCACAAGAAAAGTAATTTTCAATTAATTGTTCATTAATTCAATTCATAATTACTTTTACTACAAATAATTGTTACAATTTTTAATTAAAAGTTTTTTATCGAAAAAAGGAATATTTTTTATAACATTTGCCTTAGATTTCATATTTTAAATCATTTTTCATTTAATTGTTTTCTAATATTCATTCATATTTTTATATAATAGTAGAAAATGATTGAATAATCATTTGATTGTCTGAAGACCTAATGATCCAAAGATGTGAACATATCAGACATAAAAGAGTTTTCTTTTAATATAAAAGTCATTTACTTTGTTATCATTTTTAACATTCAATCGATTTAAAGACAAAAATGCAATTCCTTTGAGATATGAAATGAAAAAATATTAAACTCAAAGATGAGAACAAATTCTAATATTAGTTTGTTTTGTGTTTATGTGAAAGAGGTGTTAATAGTAACTGAAAGACAGAGAACATCATTAATATGTAATTACATAAACATTTATTTGCATTAATTTTGATTTAATAATATTTATAAACTATTAAATTAGGCGACAGTTCATAATTAGTGTAATAATTATGTTATATTCGTATCATTTTAAGGGTTACGACAAATATAAAAATAGAAATCAATGCTATGTTTGTTGAGAAGTGAAATGAAATACTTGTTAAACATTTTTCAAATAAATAAACTATTTATGACTTAATATTTTGGCAATTCATCAAAATGTGAATTATTTGAGACTTTAATAAATATATTTAAATTGTTGTCATCTCTGATGTCGACATCAATTATTAATATCTCTGTCATTATTATTCAGACAAACGATGTTATAATGAAATTCAATTCGTATTGAATTTCATCACAATTTCATCTCTCATTCAGTAATCAATTCAAACGTGAATAGAATTCAAGTAAAAAAACAATTCAATAAATTCAATACAAAAGCAAATGTTCAAAAATAGTTGAAAATGTATTTTAAATATTTATTTTAAAATTCAAATTTGTTTTAAAAATATTAATATATTCTCTCAAAAGTATTGCTTACTTTTCAGATGAATTGATCGTTTAATATATAATAAAATGAAATTTCAAACAAAATTCTTATTAAACAAAAGAACATATTTTTTAGTTAAGAATTTTATAATAAATTCGTTGAATATAAATCTTATTTTTTAGCACAGAATTAGTTATTATCACAAAATATTTTTTTGAAAATTGCATTCAAATAAAAAGTTTGATAAAAAGCAATATTATATATGAAATGTAAGTTAAGTGAAGCACAAAAAATTCACTAAAAAATATTTCAGTGAAAAAGTTCTTTAAATAAAAGCGAAAAAAAATACAAAATATAACTGAATTTTTGCCTTAAAAGTCATTGAAATGCTTGACAACAGTCATTGAAAGGAAAGGAATGTGTTATCGAATTGTTTTGAAAGACTTTTTGTTGTCTTTTATTATTAATTATCGGAAATGAAGTCTTATATTAAATTAGTCAAAGATTTGAAGAAAATATAGAGATTTTATAATAAAATTTTCATATGATTAATGATTTCAATCAAAACCTATCAATACTTTGTTGTGAACACAAAAATGACAACCTTTTCCGTTGCCATTCATTCCCGCCTTTGATATACTTTTTTACAAAAGTATCCAACATATGATTGATGGCATACTGTCCTCTTTTCTCCAATCCATTCCCTCTTATACCTCACTTTTGTTATATTCTAATGCATTAGCCCTTCATTTGATATATTCTTCAATAAATTCTATACCAAAACCAATACAAGTATTCAAACGGATATTCTATAAAATTCTATCAAACCTTCAATTGAATCAAAACAAATAAATCAATAAAATTATCAGAATTTTCATCGTTTGTTAAAATGATTGATATCTCAAATGATTGCTCTCTCTCTCTCTCTCTCTCTCTCTCTCTCTCTCTCTCTCTCTCTCAAATATGAGAAGAAGTGTAGATATCATTTGAGACATAAATTATTGATAATATTATAGATTGAAAGTCAAATAATTCTTATAATTTGATTCTTACAAATGATTATTGAATAAACGCTTCAAATGTTAAGAATTAATCAATTTTGGTATCAAATCATTGAATTAGTTTCTGGTAATAAAAATGTTAGAACTGATGGCGTGTTTTCACTACAAAGCAATTATATTAATTTTCACTCTTTTTGGGCGAATACCGAATAAAACTGACCGACCATTGGCTCATAGAATACTTTTATGTATATGAATTACTGATTCATAAATGCCTTGAATATATTTCTACGTATATTAACATAAAATACATTTTTGCGAAAAAACCTTTTCTTTCGCTCACAAAAAATAATAGTAAATCATAAAAATATTTGAAACAATGGCGTGAAATGTGAGATAAAAATATGATTTACATTACAATAAAAGTATGAAATATATTTTACACGAAAAACATTTCCGTAAATATATTTATACAAAAATATATTCGATAAAAGAAAATCTAATTTAAGTTTTGTTTTTCTTCACTTGACTTCAAGAAGAGTGTAATGAAAAAAATATTATATGAAAGCATAAGGAAAAAAATGTTTAATATTTTGCTTAAAACAAGATCTAAAACACGATTGAAAATCAATTTATTTTTATTGGAATTATATCTTCAATGAATTTGAAGTTTTTTTTATGTATTATTGGATAGAAAATAATCAAAATTCATATCAATTTTTAATTGAAATTTTTGTTTTCAATTCACTGAAAAGTATTATTATATTATATGAGTGAATGTATGTCACAATGTATTGAAGTTTCGAAGGATTTTTATATGATTAAAAGGGATAAAATGTTTTACAAAATTCTGTAAAATAGATAACATTTTGTAAATGAAATTATGATATAATTTTGTATTGATTTTCATATAATTTTCATTTGATTTTTGACACAAAAGTTCTTTATTATTATCCAATGAATTGTTTACTTTGTGGTAAAAATTATTTTAATGATAAGCATTAAGTAGTGTTCACTGCTTTCACTGCATATGGAGTGATCAGGGTCTCAAAGGGTGTATCAAATGTCTAAGTGTTTATTGTTGTTTCAGATGAGATATTCGACTAAATAAAGTTAATTAAAAAATAAGAAAAATATCAAAAATTAATTTTATAATTCACTTGACATCTAATGTCATGTCATATGAATATACTGTACAATGTATGCCATACCCATCCCTCCGCTCATTCCATATCTTTCCACTGTTTAATATGAAATGATATCCAGTTCTTTGAAATCGCTATTTTTAGTTCAGATGCTTTTACTGAAAATAATTAAATTATTGAAAAGCATAGGAAGTCGTCGTTAATAGAGTTTTGCGATGAAAAACAATTCTTATAATTATATCATTTATTTATGATATGAGAAACGAATGGAAAG
The DNA here is from genome assembly GCA_034700825.1 of Quadroppia sp. Gr-Ori-00064. Lineage (NCBI taxonomy): Eukaryota > Metazoa > Arthropoda > Arachnida > Sarcoptiformes > Quadroppiidae > Quadroppia > Quadroppia sp. Gr-Ori-00064. The sequence goes on along the minus strand of JAQIXR010000420.1, from coordinate 14,848 downwards.
GATTTGAACGAAAAATATTATTTTCTCTTTTGGTCTATTAATCTGAGAAATGAATGAATGATTCAAAGAATATATTAATTATTGTTAACTCAAACACGAATTCATTTTTCTTTTATTTTTATATTCAACACAAATATCAAAATTCAAGGATTGCTAAGCTGAGCAAGGGTGATTCAAGGGTGATTCAAGGGTGATTCAAGGGGTGTATCTGAGAATCTCAAATTCATTGAATTCTTATGTTTTTTTGCTATTAAAAACACATTCATCACAATTGCTGTCAATTAGATGTCATTTTGACTCCAATTTATACCATAAGTCAAACCATATCTTAATTTAATTTTTATATTTCATTCAAACTTTATTTAAAGTAATTATTGTATTATTATTATATGTATTCATAAATGTATTAATTGTTTGAACGAACGATAAGTTCAATACCTGAACCTAACCTGACTTGTATTCATAGATGACATTCCCTTCACTGACATCCTTACCACCATCTATGACAGCGAAGAACAGTTGATGACATCGTTATAAGTCTCAACAAAACCGTAATCTTTTTGCCCTTCAATAGAAACTTCATTTGAGATAAGATCCCATTCCTCTGGCATTTTGACATTCTTCAAGGAAACGGTAGTCAAGAATCAGATTAATTCGTGACTATAATTAGACCTGATATAAGACATTCATTCAAAACTGATTTCAATTCACTCTTTGCTTTAAAATAAAGCTTTCATTAAATAATTTTTAAGTAAAAAGTAGTCAACAAGTGGTCAATCAGTGGTCAATCAGTGGTCAATCAGTGGTCAATCAGTGGTCAATCAGTGGTCAATCATTTCATTCATTATTTTTCATCAAATAATTTCAATTATAATATTTTTGATAAAAACTTTTAATTCGTGACAAATTGTACGAGAATTCAAGTGATTGATTGCATCGACGATTCATGTGATGTCATGTATAGTCGCACCGGTAGGTCATTTCACCCTCTATTTGATTATATTCATTTAATTCCTTTAAATAATACTTTAAATCAATTCAAAGATATATAAAAATTTAATAATATTGTTAACAACGAAATAACAAATATTTTAATTAATGAATTAAAACCACTTTAAATGTCTTGTGATTTGATTTTGTTTATGAAAATATCAATTATTGAAATCATATGATCGGAATCATCTCAAGACTTGTCACTTAAATTCAATTTCCTCAATAAGTATTCATTTCGAGGGTTGGAATTGAGTCCAATTCATAGGCCACTGAAAGGTGTAATTGTTTGCATCACAAACATCCGGGTCATCACAACAGTATGAAAACCACAATTTTTTCATAAATAGTATTTCATTTGTTTCTGAACATCAATTGTGGTCTTCTTCACAATCAGTTGTACAGTATTCATGAATGATCAAGGTTAACTTTACTCTATATATTGAAAAGTTTGTCATCAAATACAGCAAAAGTGTTTTTGAACTTTTATTTTAGTCTATTTTTATTGACTATATTTAGGCCAAAGTTTTGCCAAACATTTTATTCACAATTCAATCATAATTTTTAACAACAATTTTATGCCAAATATTATGTATTTTTTGTCTAAATTCTTATAAATTTTATTAAATAAAATCTCGAGAAATAATTTTTAAAAATGAATTTTATTTAAAATATGTTTAAATTAATAAATTTAATGCTTTTTTATTTCAATTTACACTTGATTTCAATGAATGAATTGAAAAGAGTTTGTTATATAAGACCAGAGAATGAAATACCAGTGAATTACATAACAAGTGCCAAACTTTGCACTCATATTATCGTTGGTTTCGCTTCAGTCAAAGACGGTGTCATTGAAGTCGATGACACAAATCACGAGTTTTACATACGATGCAAAACATCGATAATTGAAGCAAATGTCGAAACACTTTTAATGATCTCAATCGGAGGTAAGTTTTAACCAAACAATTGGTTCATTGCATTGAAAACCCCCTTTCAGGTGGAGGTAATGATAATGGGTTTCATTTTGCGGCTTTGAATGACATAAATCGTAAAGCGTTTGCAAATTCTGCACTGGAAGTGATGATTAGGTATGGCTTGAATGGCTTAGACCTGGACTGGGAGTTCCCGGGTTGGGCTAATACCCACCACAACGACAAACATAACTTCAATTTACTTCTGAAGGTTTCGATAAATTTTATTCATTTTTAGATTTTAATTATTCTTATTATAACACAAATCAGGAAATCAGACAAACGTTTAATGCCTTCTCGAAAGTGAACCCTTCGAGAGCGCCGTTGGTATTGAGCGCAGCCGTTGCCGCTCAATACACGATAATCCATAGGTCTTACTCTGTGTCCGAACTCATAGAAAATGTCGATTTCATTAATCTTATGTCATATGACTATTACTTGCATCACTGGTACTGGCCTTTCGTCGGTCACAACAGCCCTCTCTTCAGTCAGTCATTGGGAATGTTGAGTACATTGAGCACCGAATGGTCGGCCAACTACTGGCAAAGACTCGGTGCCCCTAAAAGCAAAATCATTGTTGGAATTCCTACTTATGGCCGATCTTTTCAGTTGGCACTAAGTTGGCTGACAGCCCCGGGATCTCTTGCTTTGAGTGCATCTCAAGACATGACATATTCACAAATTTGTCGATTTCTGAGATCAGATGAAACGACTGTTGTGTTTGACCCCAAATCTCAGGTGCACTTCGCGTATAGGGGCTATCAATGGATTACTTATGAGAGCAGAGAAAGTGCTGTCAATAAAGTGGATTGGATTGAGAGGAATGGCTTCGGAGGTGTTATGACATTCAGCCTAAATGCCGATGACTTCAGACATGAGTGCAATCACAACCAGTTGTTTGCCATTCAGTCAGCAATAAAAGCAAAGTCTTTGAATCCATAAAAATTGGATCCTTTTGTCAATTGTTATATTTTTTGTTATAAAATGTTTTTTTATTTCATTTCAAATATTTATTGTTTTTATAAAAAGTTTTTAATTTCTAATAAAAATTCATTGATTTATAAGTTTTACATCAATTGATTCAAGCGTTCACTCCATGTCTTCATAGGTCTCCATGTCTTATGACAGAATGGCATTCAATGGGACCCAATATATGCGTTCATATTAGAGGCATTGCTCGCTATAAGGGGTTTGAGTGTATGTGCGAAATATGAGTCAAGAAAATATTTTTAATAAATATTGTATTTTAAAAATATATAGAGTCCTGGCCTGAAATGTGATCTGAGCATGGTCATTTTTGGAAAACCACAGACCCCAGGGTTTTCAAAGACCGAAGTCTTTCAGGGCTATGCACAGCACTAGCAGTTTATTGATAGTCTAGTTAGGGATTCATTAGTCATTGACCTCAAAAAATGCACTAAAAGTGATGTTCACAAATATATTCATTCAATTGATTCATAATTTTATTGAATGACTGAAAAAGAGGTCACATATCGAAGAATGGCTTTAATGACACGAATTGACAACATATTTGTTTACGTTATTTATTGACAAAAGTTTTCATCACTTTTAATACAAATGTTAAATACGTTTAAAATAAAACAAATGTTTAGAAAAAATCAATTCAATTGTCATTAAATTTATGTTAATTTTGTGTTAAATTTGTTTTGCACTCAAATTGTTGTTCAAAAGTGTTGACAATGTCTTCAAATTTGATCAAAGACTTGAATGAAGTGCGAAAACTAGTGACAAAAAGAGGCGAAGAGATCAAAGAAGAGTTAAAAGGCATGAATAATGTCTCGAAAAAGCAATGTCTTCAATGGGTCGAAGGAATGGTAGATCTGGTCATCACTTATGAGACAAACCATCATTTGTATAGAAGTAAAGCCGTTGTGGAACTGATAGACATTCACGACAGCAATGTCTGGAATGACTTCTCCAAGACGTCGACCACTGGTGTCAACACTTGCTCTTCGGATGAGATCAAAGAGAATAAGGAAACGGATGTCAACGACAGCAATGACTGGGACTGGTTTCCAACAGAACCCCAGACCTCGACCTCCACTGACGACAAGCCCAAGAAAGTGGAGCCGAGATATAAAGGGGTTATTCGAGACATGAGTTCTTTGAATGACAACAACGACGACGACGACTGGAATCCTCCCGAAGACAAGAAACCAAAACAGAGTCCAAAGACAACCCGAAAGAAGAGTAAAGCAAACAATGACACAAACAAACCAAAAGAGACGGAGAAGTGGTCTTCGAGTGGACAGAAATTGGGCGGAGAGTCGAACACAACACCCCTTTCGGCAGAAGAGAGACGACAGTTAATGGCTATGAAAATAGACGAACGATTGGCCAAAAGTGGCAGCAGAGGGACAACCGGTGAGACCAGAAGCACAAGAAGAGCGCCCATAGATCTGGACAATGGCCTCTTAGATAAAGACCTTCCCCTGAGATGGAGAATGTGATTGAGAATCACTTCTTGTATTTATGTTTTTAATTCATTTCATAAAACAATTAAAACTTTATTTTGTATAAAACAAAACAATTATTAATATATAAATCATATTATAATATAATGCAAACGAATGTCAAAACCAATTGATTGCCAATTCGTTGCCAAATGACCACTAAATCATATATGGATCTGAAATGTCTTGACGTGTAGTTGTGGTCATGGAATAGCTATCGACAAATGGCTTCTGTATTGCATATCGAAAAACGATTGAGTTTTAAGGAAAGACATCAACTCTTCGAAGATGTTACCATTAATTCATACCTTCGAGGAATATCACCAAAGGATCTCTTGATCGTCGAAATGAGAGTTCAATCAAAAGATTAATTTTATTTGAAATTTATTTTCAAAAAAATACAAAATAATGAAACGAATAAACATTTGAATGAAATTTTGAAGAAAATATTCATTAATTACAAACGAATTGACAAAAAGTTTATGTTATGAAAGGATTTGAATATTATCTGAAATTAAGATAAAATAAAATAAACATAAATTCAAGAAAAACAATTCAATACAAGAAGTGAATCAATTCATTCGTCATATTCTGAGGCCTTTTCGCGCAAGAAGTCCGACAAATATTGGATCGGCTTATTTGGACGTTCTCTGGCCAGGGATGACAGGCCTTGCAGTAGGATTGGAACCACTGTTGTGTCCAAATACTGTCGGACCGGAACTGTAGTCAAATCGACTTTCGGTTTCTTTGAGCCGTGAGATCGAGGAGGGGTTGAGGACTGTATGGCCGGTGCGGGCGATAAAGCCTTTTCCGTTTCCGGCGGCGATTTCACGTCGGGCACCGGCTCTACTTCGGGCTCAACACCCCTTTCCTCGTCCGCACTGTCGCCCACACCTACTGATGGCTCACTGTCTGCAGTGGTCAGTGGTTTGCCATCCGATGGCTCGACAGCACTCGACTCGACGTCCATTTTGTCCGATGGATCCGACTCTTTGTTGTCACTGACGGCCACCGAATCAATGTCTTCACTCTTGTCCACACCAGTAGCCGAACGACTGTCCGTCTCCTCTGCCACCACATCGCCGGCCGACTCCTCCGCCGACTTGTGGACCACTTCTTCACTGATGACGGGTTTGCTTTCCATCGACTCATCCATTGTTTGACGAAATAATTGATTGAAACCAAACAAACAAACAATACCTGAAGAGTGAATAGACTTAGAGTTCGATCAAACCCTTTAATGGAGACAATGTGAGGGAAGGTATTCTCAGTCGTCAACCAATCACACGAATGGCGCTCAAACACAACCCGTGCCCTCATTCAGACATTACGTCGACTCAAAGATATTCAGTCTTAACATAAATAACGTTTGCGTGAAATCAATGTTAATTTCAATACATTTAATGAACTTTTTTTTCACTTTTAATAAAACAAAAAACAATTTATAAATAAAATAAACTTTTAATGAATTTTGTTTTGATTATCAAAAATCAAGTTTTGATTTATTGTTGCTTTCGGTGAAAGGTTTGCGAATGTCTTCGACTTTACTACTCTTTCCGATACCCAGTTTGGGTAACCCACTGTTGAGCCCCTGGAGCATAACACAGGCCTTACATACGGACTGACTCGATATATACCCACAACGAGTACAGACCCCTCGAGGGGGCAGACGAAGGGACTGTTCGAGTTGGATGTTCTCTCCAGAGTGGATGATATCTAGTATAACAGAGGGTCGGATGGACTCCAAGTCCTTGAGGAAAGTCCTAACGTGACCCCGGTATGAGTTGGGGGCGTATTTGCATTCAGTGGAAAAGTAGTCCAATCGCTGAAAGTAGGCATACATTACTATCTCCTTCTCATAGCAATACTTAAAGGGTTTCACTCTTGGGGTTTGACTCTCACTATCACTACTTTCCCCACATTTGGTCACAATATTCGTTGATCTCTTGAGTCGAGCGATATCTCCCCTCAAGATATTCATGAGAATAGTCTCTGCGATGTCATCGGCGTTATGTCCCGTCGCTATGACATCGCATTTGATAGCATTGGCCCCCCTGTCCAGGGCTTGACGTCTGAAAACACCACAAAACGTACAGTTATTCTTGAGTCCCGTCTGTTTGACCACTGCATCCATTGTCCACCCGTACAGGTCTTCGTAGGACAATATCTTAAGCGGAAGTGTATATTGAATGTGATTGCGTTCGACTGTCTTCAGGGAGTCATCCCTATAACCACTGATGCCTTCATCGATGGACAGGAGAAACAGATCCAATCCATAGTCGAATCGTTCGTTCAATAGTTTCAAAATGAATGCCAAAACTGTTGAGTCTTTGACACAATTAAGGGTTAATTTAAATAATCAAAACATCATTGCATTCATCGCACCCTTTCCTCCCGACGCCCCGATCGCCACTTTGTCGCCCCTTTTGAATAACTCTCCCCTTATTATCGTTTCGTGAACTTCGGTCTCAAAACAATAGAAGAAACATGTCTTACAAAGAGCTGATCCCTAAAGACAACAACGAATAAGACATTGAAATGAGTTATTCAACTAAACTCACATTCTTTGGTCGCTTAAGAATTGGTCTTTGGGTTTGACATCGATTACATTTGGCCGACATTTCACACAATGTCTGTATTTAATGATATATTGAAATCATTTCAAAACAATTAAAACAATATTTAAAGTTAGTTTACATTGAAATCATAGCAACCAATGGATGAGTGATTGAGTGCTTCAGTCAAACCAATGGCTGTATTGCCGGCTCTATAGCTCTCTATCTCTCCCTCTCTCTCACTCTATAGCCAACAGTGAAGGCATTGAAGTCTATCTTAAGGACAACTCATTGCAAACATTGGATTTGATGTCTTGTCTGAACACGTGTTCAACAATTGGTTAATTAAATGCAATAAACATTAATTTGGTTTTAATCACAACAATAAAAGTGAGTCTTTTGTGGTATTCACGCCTTCGATGGCAATCATAGATAATGGCAACCAATTGTCTCACATTCCAGACATGCGTTTCTTCACTCCTCTGATCGTTTGTGTCCTCTTCTTGGCCTCGGATGTGTTGACGGCCACTTCGACCCCGACCTCATTCGTGGACAAGTCAGACATGGATCGGATGAAGAGTTTGGTTGAGTTGTCATCAGTTGATTCATCGACTCCGTTGTCGAACATCTATTACTCACTTCTTTGCCAGTCATTAATGTCTCAAACAATCACTGGTTCGACAAATATCTGCAATGTTCTGAAGACACAAACGGATCAATCACTGGAAGCCATTTATTACATCACTTCCAGCGCTAAACTTCTCCCCAATTGTCAGGTATTTAATGGTTTTAGTGACGAAAGACCAGAAAAATGTCTTCGGTTTTCTTACCAGATATTCATTAAGTGATAATAATATCAAAAATGAACCGAAAAATGAAGACTTTGTATGAAATCCTTCTTTTTGTCAAATTTAATGGCAATAAAGTCTGGAAAATACAAAGACATTCATATCGTTGTCTTCATATCTGATCTAACTTTTGTCCATCACTTCAATAGATATCAAGCGCTCAATACATGTCTAAACTCGAGGCCAACATCAAAGAGGATTCACTGGTGGTAGACATCTATCGTTCGGCCATTTCTTTGTCTAATTTGGGAAAAGCCATCGATTCGTCAAAAGTGGGCAAAGCGTTGTCGACAGCCCTCAAGAAAGACGATTCTCTGGTCAACAATGGGTTGGCGTTTCAATTGGCGGCCAAACTCTCTAAACCTGAGGACAGAAATGTCTTCGTCGAAAAAATCGGTGATATTATTGTTCAGGCGGACGAAGTGGACGGTCGGTTCCTACAGGTGTGCCCTTTAGTTATAATTATATTTTGATAACAATCTCACCATTCGTTGTATCGCACCATCAGTTTGAGGGAGGGCTGGGCATAACGGCCAGTATTATCACAGGAGTCTATCAGTTGGCGTCTGTCAGCAATAAACCGGTTGGTCTGACCAATGTAAGTACAGGACAGGTAGTTATGGACAGTCATAACAGTGTAATTATGGCCACATAGGACCAGGCGCTCAAATTTGCCAACTATTTTCTGTCCCGAAAATACGTTTTAACGCCAAAAGGAATTTCAGAATTACTGGAAGTGTTAACACTGTTGACAACAAACAAATATCACATTCCGGTTGTCGTCACAACCTATGGGTCGAGTGCTCTCTCGCCAACCAATTCGGTGCTAACCGTTCGGATCACTAATGTTTTGGGCGCTTCTTTGGGTCAACTCTCAGTGACCGCAGATTCCGCGGTAAGAGTTGAGGACAAGAAAGTGATTTGGAATAAAAAGAGTCTACAGGGGGTTGAAGGGGACAGGTATGTGGTATTGGGCTATAGATTGCAATTGAAAACTAATGACTTTATTGTTTAGTAAACTCTTTTCAATCAATTTTCTCGAATCGAAACCTATGCGAGGATTATATGATGTGTCGATTAGTGCCGTTCCTTCCAAACCAGACCCCCGTCTCATCGGAAACACTGGCGTTCAGATCAAAGCTACTGTTCTGACTCAGGTGTCTATCGCTAACGCAGAGATAACTGTTGCCGATCGAGACACTGGAGGCACCGGTGCTGTCACTAAGTATTGAACTTTTTTAATCATAACTCTAAATGGGTTGTCATCATCAATCCGGTGTCACCCACGGGCTTGACTTATAGTGCAACTCCTGTTCCCAATCCACCGGAATATCGATGGACACGAAATATCATTATTTGACAATCAATTGTTGGCTAATGTTTGGGTCGTTTCTAACATTCCTGTCATTTCATTTCAGACTTCAATATCCGAACGCATTGTCACAGCCATTGGAAGCCGACTCTCAACAAAGACTTGTGATTAAGTTTCAACTCAAGGACAAAATAGTGGGTGATTTGATGACAGCTCACCAGACCTTTGTTCAGCTTTTGAACGTAAAGACAAAACAAGAGATTGTTTTCATAGCAGAACCCGATTCGGCGCTCAGTTACAAAATGGACATCAATTTGCAAACGAAGGCCAAAGACTTGAATTACGTCAACGGTTTATATGAGATATCACTGATTATCGGCGACGCCGTCATATCTAATCCGATCCAATGGAAGATCGGTTCCATTAAACTCCAACTCTCATCCCAAACCCCTGAGCCTTCGAGTCCTAAAGTTTCTCCTTATTTACCAAAACATGAAATCAAACACTTGTTTAGAGAACAAGAGATACGTCCGGCGCTTGTAGTGTCGAATGCCTTCTCTGTTCTGGTTTTGGTACCGATCGTCATATTGTTAGCACTGGTATGTTATCTGTGAATAGAAGCCATTTCCCAAACCAAAGCTTCGTTGGAATCGTTCAAAGCGTCATTGAATGCATTCTTCCATAGCTTTGGGAAAGCAATGAATGGCTGAACAATAGTTGATATCAGAGACAACGATCACTGATATCAGAGAGCATTTGCCGAACAATGTATTCATTGATTGTATTATATGTTTCAGTGGTTGAAGATTGGACTCAACTTTTCTGGCTTTCCCTTCAGCATATCGGCACTGGTATTCCATACGGGACTGGCGCTCATATTCGGACTCTATGTCTGTTTCTTCATTAAACTGAATATGTTTGAGACGTGCAAATACTTGACTGGTTTGGGTGTGATTACATTCCTGGCCGGACATCGACTCTTGAGATCTCTCGCCAATAAAAAGTGATTTAAATTAATAGCAAAAAATGTTTTCATTCATAAGTTTTATTAAATTAAAGTCTGTTTAAGTTATTTCTAATAAACATATTTCGATAATGAGTTCAGTTATTGTCATCACTCTAAGGACAGGGCTGTATGTGCTCGCCTGGACCTATACCTGGACATACACCTTGTCCTATATGTTGGTCAAACTCGATATCACTCTCCTATCATTGCATTCGTTGATCGCATGTCAGGCCATGTATTTGAGTCACACAAACATAACGTTACCTATAGTTGTAAGCACTGGAAGGACAGAGAAGTGCAGTCTGACTGCCAGTCCTCACAACTGCTATGGCTGTGAACGGTGTGAACGCAGATCGCGCTGACAGGGAATGGGCTGATAGACAATGTTCTAACCATTGTCTGGAAGTGGATGTGATGCCAAGTGATGACAATTACAGTTATTATCCGCTCATAAACCAAACGTTGGACGCAATGGACTCAAACCTGACTGACCTTAAGATGCATTTCTATTACTTCTATCAGGTTTGGATCAATTCATTCATACGTTTACAAACTTTTCTATAATTGTATGAATTGTTTGAATTTTTAATAATTATTGTTAAAAATCAAACAAAACTTCATAAAAATCATTGTTTGCGAAGTTATGTATTGATTGTAAGCCTATATATCCTATTGAATGCCTTTCCCTATACTATGCCAATTAAGATAACGTTTAAGTCTTGTATCAAAACTTATATCAAATCTATTTTGTTGTAAATATTCATAAAAAAGTCAAAAAAATAGATCAAAAGCAATAAAAATGAGTTTCAAAGCTGTTTGCAATCAATGAGAAGATATATGAAAGAAAAGTTGAAAATAATTATAATTTATTTTTTATTTTTTTGTTTCAATGGTTTCGTTTGATCTTCACTACAGGAGTTGGCCATAAATTTGGCAAAATTTGTCAAATCCTTATTGATTAATGAGTTGTGTATTGTTCTGTTGATTGTATTGTCAGACCATCTCTTCATTGAATTTTATTAGGTTTTGTATTTAATTGTTTCTCAAACAATGTTTGCTCACAAATAGCTCAACATTTGTCGACTGATTGCAAGACTTATAATAAATAATATAAACTTCTAATGAATTTCGCATAAATTTGTCGCCAAATTCTCAGCAATTGTTCAAAGAATATATTAATAACTTTTGTTTGTTTTAATCATTAGTTTCTGGGTTTGATTCAAGTGTGGCATTGAGTGAAGAATTTGCAATAATCTCATAGAATAATAAACATTTGGGTTAAGAATTTGTGCAATAATTTTGATTTATTTTAATTTTACAACAAATAATATGACAAAAATGTGACAATAAATGTCACATTAAGTGACTATAGGTTGCAATCAATCCCTGTCTGCAGTTGAATGACATTTGATTAAAACAAAAGTTTCTATTTTTATGTTCACATTAAGTCTCTTATAATTAAATTATTATTATTTGATTAAATTCTTTCAACGACTCAATCATTATCTCTATTTGTTAGCAATGTTAGAGTTAGAGAAACACAAGCAAAGTGTGAGTGTCTTCTCCCTGAGCCCCTGGCAAAGGGAATCACATATAATATTGTTATATAAATGAATTCTTTTCATCAATTTTCACGACCAATAAATGTCTCAGTTTTTTGAATATATAAAATCATGAAAAGAGTTTCAAGAATTGAATTCAATTTAACGAGAGATGAATTGCTTTTATTACTGAGATATTGACGAAACACGAAATGTTATATCATTTCAAATCATTACAATTGGTTATAATTTTGTTTTCTATAGAGATATTTCAATATAAATGTAGTGATAAATAATGTGTTATCTGAAAAGACATGGATTGAAACAAAAATAATTTTCAAAAACTATTAATATTAAACGTTTCGGATCTTATTATTACATATAAAATCTTCTCTTTTTAAAGTGAACTCAATTTTACTTCATTTCATCCGAGGTTTATCTGAAATATTTATTATCTGTTGATTCTATTAATTATAATTAAAGAATATTTTATTAAAACTATTTTAAATGACTTTTAAAAGCAAACATTTATTATAAAGAGTTTGAGTTTCTTTAATTGAATTGTTGCTCAACTGAAACAAAATGACATTATTTTCATAACAACAACTTTTTTGTCGAAATTCTTTGCGAAAATTTATTGATTTTCTTAAATATTTATTTACTTTAAAAGCGAATAAATAATAAAATTTTAATAAACGAATTGTGGCCTCAATTACTGTCAATGATTTTTTCGTTTTTCATTATAATTATTTCTGTTTAAAAAAAAGTTTTGTTTTCAAAAGAGTAAAAAAAGATAATTTAAATCTAAACGAAAGATATACAAAATATATTGAAATTTTGTCGAGACTTTGGCTTTACTAAAGGTTTTCCATATAAACCGTATCTAAAGATCAATTTTTGACTTTCAAAATATATAATAAATTTCAAATTTTATTATAATTTTATTGTTTGTTATTTTGAAATATTTTTTTTATCAATTTTTTTATGCTAACATTTAATCAAAAAATGCCTTATTTTGTAAACACTTTTGTGTTGTTTAAAAGTTTGATTTAAAGTCGAAATTTGATCCAATCGTTGATTATTCAACTTTTATATCAAAATGAATGGCTATACCTCTGGTCATTACCCCCTGTTGTTTGAAAAAGACTCATTTTTCCTAAGATTTAAACAAAAAAGTTTTCAGACAATAAATGGTTTCTTTTCTGAATAAAAACTTCAATGAATTCACTATATTTTGCTTTAAAATCACTTTCTTTATCCTTAAGGTCTTTATCTAACAATTGTAAGTAATGTCCTTGGTGGTCGGGGTGGTCGGGCTTATATTTAGATGAAAATTAGTCTTATTTTTCAAATAATAGTCAAAACAACAAAAATAAATTGCATTTATATTCGTCTAAACTTTTTTTCATAGAAAAACATTTCATTTCCGCAAAATTAAGTCAAAAATAATGCATAAAATGATTATATGAATTGATTTTCAAGGCATTTATCAAATGTCTTATAGAAAAAATATTGCTTTGTTATAGTTTTTGGCCATATATTTGGTGCCATTCCTATACAAACATTGTTATAGCATATAATGACTAACGAAAAAGATATGAAAAAAATCTTTTATCGATTTCACATTTGTTTAGAGGAATTGAATATAATTTTCCGTTTATTTATAAACAGTTTTGGTCAATAAATTCATATAATTCACTGAACAATGATTTTTGAATTATTTTTCTTTAAATTCAAATCAAAATAAGTTTTATTTAAAATGTTGAAATCGATTGAAAATTATTTGATATTCATTTTTTGATATTTTATTTCTTTCTTCATTTAAAGTAATAAAATAATTCAAAGATCACTTAAACTCTTAAAAACACTTTATCTTTATATCAAATATTAAATCTAATGACTGTATGTCTGGCAAACCTATTGGAGAACAGTTGCAAAAATGGGTTTTATATATGCAATCAATATTATTTGATTGGTTGCCCAACCATTCCCTCAACCACTGGTTTTATCACATCCCATAGCCTTTAAAATTAAGGTTAAGTTTTCTATTCGTAAATATTCTGTATTTTAAGAAATGCTATAAAATTTGTCTCAAACTTACATAAAGATTACTTTTTAAGATTGAAAATATATTTTCAATTTCTTTATATTTCCTTTAATTTATAAATCAAATTTTGACATAAAATGAGACATTTTATTATTGTTTTCGAAACTCTTATTTAAATTATAAATCATTGGATTTGTTGTCATTTTTTGTTACTATAAGTAATTGGATAAAAAACTACAAAAACATTCATCAAACAATTGGGTAAAAAACTTATCGAAGAATGTGTTTAATAAATGTTTTTTTGTTATAAGTTTATAAAGCAAAAAAAAAAGATAAAAATATTCATAATTAAAACCAAAATTAATTGAATAAATTTTATTGATATTTATTAATATATAGTTATATATAAAAATGAGGACAAAAAGTTTGATTGTCGTGGGTTTAAATAATAGAATTTGTTGTGTTTTTATATTTTTAAGTTTTATTTTCAATATATTCTGAACTTTAAAAAATAAAAAGATTTTTTTTTATCAAATGTTTGTCTAAATCACAATTTAATGTGTATTTTTCAAATCAAATACATTTGAAAAGAGAAATAATTTATTATTTCAATTCATATTCAGTTTATTTCTGACTTTGTTTTAATTATCGAAAATAAGAATAAAAATTGATTTATGATTTTAAATGAAATGCTTATCTATTTTTAAGTCTAAATTAACGATAATTAAAGAATTTAAGACAAAATAAAGATTTTAAAGCTTTAAGAAAAGCAAAAACTTATGGTATATTAAAAGTTTAAATGACTTTTTCAATGAAAATCCAATTATGAAATTCAAATATTTATATATTTTTTATTGGGATTTGTTGTTGAAAAAAATGAATATAAAAAGTAATTTTGTTTTATTTTTGTCACTTCTTATGTGCAAAATAGCTCTTAATCTGAGTTTAAGGCAATGAATTTGAGTCAAAAATAATAAATAACTTTAAAGCAAATGCATTGTGTATTGCAGTTAAGTATGTTTGCAGTGAATGACAATTTTGTCAAATATATCATTGATTCTAATTAATTAGAATATCCAGGTCTCTCTCTCTCTCTCTCTCCCC